>JAOXNN020000052.1:4788754-4813589 GCA_028571205.2 Hydropsyche betteni | reverse complement strand
GCAACACTAGGCGAAACTGCGAGCGCCACATTTACATTTACTGAGAACTCTACATTTAATTTCAACTAAGCAATCGCATCAAGTGCATAATGAAATCATACATACAATGAAATGAATAATGTGATTTTATTATTTTAAGCGAAATTTTAATTTTATACATATTTTTTTTATATATCTACATTTTTTAATCTAAAACTGTAAGGTAAAAGTCGGTTACCACCCATGAACGTACCAACTTCCCAAGCGGTGAAACGCATACATATACAAATCCAGTTATAAGTTTTAAATTGTACCCTGCATTCACGCACACATTCACATCCAACTTTTGACGTTAAATATCAGCTGTTATTTCTATACGAAATAGAACCCAACCCAACCCAACCTAACCTAACCTAACGAATGAAATTGGGTTTTGTGTTGATGGATTGATCGTGGTATAGGTGCATGTATGTATGTGTATAAACGCATTTCACCGCATGGTAGGTTGGTACGTTTATGGGCGGTAAGCGACTTTTTCCAATTATAAAATTGATAATAATCGAATACACAATAGATTTAAAAATAAAAATTGTAAGGATGTTGTTTTGATTGCTATTACCATATATCGATGACAGCTGTCATTTGGTCAACAGTCTGCATTGACCGGAATTTGGACTTGTCGTTTTGAAATATATATTGTGTAATGAAGCAATAAAAATGACAAAAAACGAGTGGGACTTGAGTTCCTTTTTTATTTTTAATCCGACGCTTGGTGCGAAGGAAGGACACGTAAGTATATTTTATCAAAAGAACATATATGTATACCCCTTTCATCTCTTATTTATTTCGATGTATTGTAGGAAGATGAGAAAATTCTATTTTTTTACCCGAGTGATGTTAATGTTGAAGATAAAAAAATGAGTGTTGGATTGAGTGAAGCTATAATAAAATTTATGGCGTATGTATATAAATTATTTTTGCCGTTTTTTGTATAAAAATTTGACTTATTTAAATATTCATTTCAGAACGTTTTCTACTGATGACTGTGAAGCACTTCACACCCAAAGGACAAGAAAAATACTTTATCAGCCCGAGGAAAATTTTTGGATGGTTATGGTGAGGACAGCTTTTGTGATTCAATCCTGTCTATTCTAAATACTCTATTTTATCATGCTAATAAACATTAAATTTTGAAGGTTATCAATGTACCATTTGTCCAGAAAACTTCAGTCGAGGGAACAAAATATTTCGAATATCATGGAGAACAAGTATAATGTTTTACATACTTTTTTTCTTGGAATAAATTTAGATATTTTACATTTCGTATATGTATTGTTTTCAGGTACAAACAAAAGTTTTGAAATCTGTTCTGAATGCGGCTCATCGAATGTTTAGATTTTTTATGGGTGGATTTAGTGAAATGACTGTTGATGTCTTGAGACATAAACTTGAAAATTTTTTTCCACCAGTAATTTATTTTTTTACTTATATTGAAATATTTTTGATTTGATTTTTTTTCTAAACGTGTCAATTTTTTTTTAGTATTTACAAGAATTAAATTTACAACATTGTGACATATTGGATATATTTCAAGGTGTACAATATCTACCTTTAGATCGTCTCACATTCTTAAAAGTCCAATGCTTTATTAATCTCGTTGAAGCAAATTTTGTAGAAATCAAACAATCTGTATTTCTATATAACGATCAATTGATATGGTGAGATATTTCAAGTTATTTCTTAATATAATACTCTGAAATATCAACTACAAAGGTTTTATTGAATTATTTTCAGGAATGGTATATCTCCTGATGATATACAAGTTCTTTATAAATATTTAGTCGGAACACTTTTACCAGCCAACATTGAAATGGAGCTACAAGGTGGTTCGCATGTTTCAGCTCAACATTATGGATATTTCATAAGTCCTCCAGGCGGATTTCGTGATGCTAATGATCTCTTAAAAGTTGCCAAAGTGCATCTTAATTATGATTCGAAAGTTGAAGTTATGTATTTGATTATATATAGAGCTTTAGCTGCCACTGTATGCTTTTTTATAGATGGTGTGTATTTATTTTAAATTTTTTATATGTATTACGTGAAGGCTTTGAATTATATTATTTTTTATATAACAGGAAACACAAAATTATCAATAGAATTGATGGGTAAAATCGATACCTTTGTGGGCCCACAATTATCTACAATTGCTTCTGAAATAGCTGAACAATTTGGGAAAGATGCTGTATCTGCAGGAAGTCAGAATGATCAATCATCTCCTAAATATTTATATTTTAATCAGTTAAATGTGGCATACAAGAGCACTGTAATATTTTTTTATACTGTCTTAAGAAAAAAAGATTTTCTTTTATAATACTAATATTTTTTCAGGTACACCTTGATAACAGATGCAATGGCAATATATCAATTAACCCAGATATTTTAAAACTTGTAGCTGATATTAGTTCAGATAGGAAAAGGTAAACTTTTCGATTATATTATTATTGATGTTGTTGTTGTTGTTGTTACAAAATAAGCTTATTTTAATATTTTTTCAGTCTTGAAAAATACGGTGAAATTACTATTAAAACAATGAATGATTATTGGGTAGTTGGAAAAATATCGAATCAAAGAGAATTCTATATAATAATTCAACAAAAAAATGCAAATTTGAAAGAAATTCACGGTAAAAAAGATTATATTTACAATTTTTAACAATCATTAAAAACTTATGAATTTTTGTATTTCAGAGGAAGTGAAGAAAGTATGCGATTCTAAGCTGAAAACTATTTTCTTTTATCCTGTCTAAAAACTTTATAGACTTAATCGATAAAAACACTATTTGTATATTTGTCATATAATATTGTATTGATATTAATAAATTTACGTACATGTTATTTGTATAATCGAAACACTCGTTTCATTCGCACTTTTAGAAATCACACACACACATACATACTAATAACGAGAAGAGAACAAATCATCAATAAAACTTTTTACTTAATGCAAGATAAACAAACATATTAATGATCACCGATCAATTCCTTTTAATATTTAAACATGATTTAAAAAATCAAGAAAAATATTGATGACGATCATGATGACATACGTCATGGCCATATAAAAGGGTTTTGTTATCGAATCAGTTGTCAAGTGACGGCCGAAAGCGTGACTTGCGTCGTTATGACAGTTGCCGGTTATTAGGTAAATTTACGATTAATATCGGTAAAATAAGTCATTTTATCATTTTTTTTTTCGTACAAGTTATTTTTTATCGAATTTTTAATGAATTTGTTCTATTGCGTGTTTCTTATAATTCTGTTCGGCAAAAATACCGTCGTCAGTGCAGATGAAATTGAGCCAAAATCAAACATATCTTGTAAACAACCATATGGAGTTACTTTTTGTCGTTGTTTATAGCATACAATGTAGCTTGGTGTTGCATATAGAAAAATCGATAAACCAATTGTATTATGTTGCGAATTATATAAACAATAACATCATAAATAATGAGTCATAATCAAGTATGAATTGTGGGTTTGATCTGGGTTTAAGTGTAAATAAAAAGTATATCATGTTTTTGCTGCAAAAATTCATCCTACGTAATTTTAAATATTTAATAATATGAATTTGAAATTTTTGCATGTTTATTCGATTCAGTTGCAAATATGAATTTTAATTTTAAACATGAGGTTACTTTTTTTATTATGAGGAAGAATGTGATTCAATTAGTCACACCATTATGAGTGTATATGCAAATTCAGAAATCAGTTAAAATTGTACTCATGGTCACGTTGATTATGAATTTACAAAATAATTTTGCATATGTTGTTTATGTCATTTTACAAGTGTTACATTTTGAAACTTTATCACTACATACAATCTAGCTTCTGAATAATCATTGAATATGTTTTTGAATCCCCTGTGAATTATAATCATTCTACCTGTAGGCCTAAATGGATTTGATATATTTTTTTAAATTTTGCATCGCGTTGTTTTCAGATTATAATATCTCTATACTTTTTTTATTATCTTTTATCACTATAACCACAGCGCGTCAAGGTCAACAATATAAATAATAAAATAAAATAAGTGTCTTGTATTCATATTTCACATAAAAGTTTGAATTGTTATAAAACCATATACATACTTGACAAGTTTTAATACGTGTGAAAATAAATCAGAATTATATAACTACCAAAACTAAATCACAAATATTCCAATCTAATCAGTACAAAAAAAAACGCAACTTGATTTTACATTTTATGCTCTACATTTCTACTAAATGTTTCAGTTTTTTTATATGAAAATTTTAAACGAATAGATTTCAGTTTTTTTTTAAAAGATATCTCCACAATTTTTATCTCATTTTTAATACAATATTTTTAGATTTTCGTTCATTTTCAATTATAATCTACCTTGTAAAATAAATTGTTTTAATCTCCACTCTATCGAATACTAATGTTTTTGATTTGAGCTGAAATATGTGTATGCTTCATTATACTGTACAATATTTAATCATTAGCCATATAACATTATAAAACATAAAAATATAATATCTTAATGCATTTGAATTTTCAGTACCGGAACTGCGCTGTATTTCATGACATCTTGTCTATAACCACTTTTAAAAAATGTTGTACTGTCCACCGAATATAACCCTAAATGAAGTATGGGTAGATCACGGTATTTCACAATGTTTTATGGAAACAGTAAGCTCTTCTGTCATCGGTGGATTTTTCATTATATTGGGCTTGATTCAAGTTTTTATGTATCACAGGTAAAAAAATCTTGTTTGTTAACAAAATATATATTTCAAGCATAGATGATTCATCCTAAAATTCAGATTGTAATATAATAGAGTAAATGACGTTCGCTTATTGCATGATCGTATGTCGAAAATATTATAAGGTAAATAAGGTTCAGTGTCAAAAATTAATTTCTTATTTGTGATGAGTCAAAATCACAAAAATACTTAGCTAAATCATATTATTTTATTCAATGTGCTTTATTAATTATATTATGTAAATAAATATTTCTTTTACACGATTGATGTTTATGTGATCGTGTCATAATTTTCAAAATAGCTTTTAAATTTTTACAAAATTACGGTATTGTAACATAACTATCATGTTAATAAATTGATGAACTCAACCATAATTTTTATTTTTATTTCGCTTTTAGGTATGCAACTGAAGTGGTTGATGTAATTTATTCACGTGCATATGCTGTCCAACAATTTTTTACGTTTATAATACCGGCATTGGGAATTACTCGATTTTTTTTACAAATTTATGTTTTCAAAAATGGGGACATTTATGGATACATGGTAATATTTTTTCTATAGTACATAATTTTATTCTTGTTAAATAAATTAACAAATAAAGTCTAAATTATATTATTTTAGATTTTATCTCTAGTAACTACGCTAGTAATGTTTCCTCTATCTTCATATTTAATGGAGCTCGAACGACGATATTTATTGCCGTCTGTGCCACCGCGAGGACATGGATTTGTTCTTTTGATATTTTGGACATGTATTTTTATTTCGGAAAACTTGTCTTTTATTAATATCAAAAAGGAAGGATGGTGGTGGCATCTTACAAAGTAATTTTCAGGATATTGTATTTTTCTCCTTATAAAGAATTCTTATGATTATTAATAATTGTATTAAATTTTTGCAGCTTGCAAGATCGTTTAGAAATGATGTTGTTTATAGGGAGATATCTTTCATGTATGATGATATTTATTCTTGGACTAAAAGCGCCTGGAATTGTACAGAGTTACCAAACATTGCATCCTGATCGTCATGTTAGAGCTCCTTTCTCTTCTATGGTAAATTTTAAATGCTTATCGTCAAATATTAAAATATTGAAAAAAATATATATTCATACTTTATTTTGTAGGCTCGAGATGAAAATCGTTCTGCATTTCACAATGCTTTTATCAAAATAAGAACTTTGTTACCGTTTATGTGGCCTCGAAACGATCCTTTACTCCAATTTCGGGTACTTATTTGCATCTTGACATTAGTTGGGGGAAGAATTATTAATCTTTATGTTCCAATTTTCAATAAAAAAATAGGTAAGTAAATTTTTGAGTTTTCTTATTTTTATGATGGCCTAATAATTTATTCGTTGTTTAAATTGAATTTCAGTCGATAGCTTGTCAATCCCTCCGTTATTATTTCGATGGGATCTTATATTAGTTTTCGTCACATTCAAATTTCTACAAGGTGGAGGGACAGGAAGTATGGGTTTTTTAAATAATCTTCGATCATTTTTATGGATCAGAGTTCAACAATATACAACAAGGGAATTGCAGGTTAGATTATTTTGAATTAAGAATTACTATCAACATTACATTAATTCTGATAATAAATTTTATAACATTACAGACAGAACTCTTCAAACATCTTCACAATTTACCAATGCGATGGCATTTAAGCCGAAAAACTGGAGAAGTTTTACGAGTCATGGATAGAGGAACTGATTCCATCGATAATTTACTTTCCTACATATTATTTTCTATTATTCCAACCCTTGTCGATATTGTAATTGCCATTGTATTTTTTGTATCTGCATTTAACATTTGGTTCGGTCTGATTGTGTTTTCAACTATGGCTTTATATATAGGTGAATTTTTATATTGTTATTTTTATTTTTTCAATGATTTTATTAAATTTATATTTTGTAAATAAACATTTTCGCAGGTAGCACAATAGCTGTGACTGAATGGCGCACAAAGTTTCAGCGCAGAATGAATTTGGCAGACAATGCTCAAAAAGCTCGTTCGGTCGACTCGTTACTTAATTTTGAAACTGTGAAATATTATGGTAATGAACAATATGAAGTAGATAGTTACAAAGAAGCAATTCGTACATATCAGGTTTGAAGTGATTTGATAAATTTAACACTTTATTTAATTATTCCTTTTATTCACATTTGTATTCATTTATCTGATTTCAGACTGAAGAATGGAATTCATTGATTACCCTAAATATGTTAAATACAATCCAAAACATAATTGTGTGTGGTGGTACGTGAATAAAAACATGTAGTTATGTATCGATTTCATAACATCTTTGTTTACGATTTTAAATATTTTAGGACTGTTGGCTGGATCGTTACTTTGTGTAAAAATGGTATCAAACAATGAAGGTCTCTCTGTTGGTGATTATGTATTGTTCTCTAGTTATATCATTCAATTATATGTTCCATTAAATTGGTTCGGAACATTCTATAGGTTCGTTTTATTCGAACATTCTATTTTAATACATCGTTAAAGAATCAATCACTTAATTCTCGACACAAATTTTTAGAGGAATCCAAAAGAATTTTGTTGATATGGAAAATATGTTCGACTTATTCCGTGAAAATTCTGATATAAAAGATATTTCTGGAGCACCTGCGTTACTTGCCAGTAGAGGAGCAATTGAATTCCGCAATGTTTCGTTCGGTTATGTTCCTGAACGTGTTGTACTTAAAGACGTTTCATTTATTGTGCAACCTGGAAAAACAGTTGCATTGGTATATATATATATATTTTTTTAATTAATTTCATAGTACGATCATAGTGAAATTATTTTTTTTATAAACAATTGAAATTTCAGGTTGGCCCTACAGGTTCTGGAAAATCGACTATAATTAGATTGATTTTCCGTTTCTATGATGTAGATTCTGGGTCTGTTGCAATCGACGGTCAAGATGTACGAACTGTTACTCAACAATCGTTGAGAGCAATCATAGGCGTTGTACCTCAAGATACTGTGTTGTTTAATAATTCTATCAAGTGAGTGTATCGCCTATTTTTTAAATTATAATCATCCCATAGCATGAATGCATTTTCGATTTATTTGTAGATACAACATTCAGTATGGAAAAAATAATTCTGCTGATATCGATGTTATTTCTGCTGCTAAGAATGCAGATATACATAACAAAATTTTAACATTCCCTGATGCGTATGATACACAAGTTAGTATTCATTAATGAGTAATCAAATTGTGAAACATAAATCTCATATTTGACTATTATTATTCAATAGGTTGGTGAAAGAGGTTTGAAATTGAGTGGTGGTGAAAAGCAAAGAATAGCCATAGCACGAACTATTTTGAAATCACCCACAATTGTTTTATTAGATGAAGCTACTTCTGCATTAGACACAAAGACAGAAAGAAATATTCAGGTAAATTTGTTTACAAAAATTCTAGTCATAATTTTGAAAATTTTTTAATTTATGAATGTGAACATGTGCTATATATAAAAGTTTGAATTTTTGTTATGTTAGGCTGCTTTGTCCCGTGTATGTTCAGATAGAACAACTTTGATAGTTGCACACAGATTGTCTACTATTATTCATGCAGATGAAATAATGGTTCTCAAAGATGGTCAAATCGTAGAAAGGGGAAGGTGTGTATTATCCCGTTATATTATTTGGGAATATCTCGTTCTGTCTACGAGTCTATTTATTAAATTTTTCAGGCACGAAGATTTAGTGGAAGCAAACGGAATCTACCAAGATATGTGGAACCAACAACTTGAAAAAAGTAATGGAACCGAGCAATCGGGTGAAGAAGAATCCGTCGAAGTTCCATTAACGTCTGCAAAGAAAGAAGAAGCTGTACCCTCCCAACATGGCCATTCTCATGGATATCACTGATTTTGAAGATATATTTAAGATTCAAATTTTAAGATATAAAAGAAGATCAAATTTATTAGATGTTATTATACATAATTGGCACTGCATGAAAAATTGTCCTAAGTGTGATTTGTTATCGTTTTGAATTCTTTTTATAATAAAAGACGGGTTTTTGTTGATCTGTTTGAAAGTTTTGTTTTATTTGTGGAGATTTAATAGTTTCAAGATTATAAACTTAAAATGGGCGATTATGAAAATTAATACAATAACTGTTGTTAAATTTTAAATGAATTAAGTAAGTAAGTTCTGTTGGATCACTGTAAAACTAAATTGTGTTAAAGAGTCTTACTAATGTATAGTTAAATCAAAATCGCGTCAAGCAAATACTGTCTTGAACGGGAAATACCTGTGCACAAAATTTATCCCTTTACGCTCATAGATTTTCAAAAAGTGTTCAATTGTGATTGAGAAACACAATAAAATCATAAATAAACTCTTCTAGAACTTCAAACGTGTTTGGAATTGACAAACAATATGAAAAAAAGTAGTAAACTATTATAATTCGAAAAATTTGAAAAAAAAAATGTTGAGGGTGACTCGACATCCAGGTCGCAGGAAACAAACCGATGTCGAATTTGACTCGCCATCGCAGTTGTAAAGGTTAACAATAATGGTGTGGCAGAGCTGGAACGACGTTCCCGTACTTTTTGTTAACCGGAATGCACTCCGTTACTTTTCTAAATTTGCGAAAATTTTTTGTGAAAATATTAAAAAACAAACCAAAGAAAATAAGTAAATTGATAGTTTTACGGTGATATAGTTTGATGAATAATAAGGCGATTGAAAAAAAAATTTATCTGCGGCGCCATTTTTGCCTTGATTCTACAATTTCCTGTACAATTATTGATGAATTACTCAAAAAAAAAAGACTTAGTAGATATTAGGTAAATTGATAACTTTTGGTGACACAGTTTGATCGAGTAAAACATTTGGAAAATTATTTTCACGTGCGGCGCTTTTTTTAAATTTTACTCCTGGACAAATACCCCAGGTCTTGATGCCTAAAATTGAAACCATTATTACTCAGCTATTAAAAAAATCTTGAAAACAATTTACAATGTGGCATATAAAAATTGATCGTCCTGCATTATTTTTTTCCAACACCACATCACGACAATATTCGCACCGAAACAAACCCCCAAATCACACAAACGACACCTCACCCGCATTCACAGTAGGGTAGCCAACCGTACTATATTTTATAGTATTGTCCTATATTTTTGGTCTGTGTCCTATATACTATATGGAGCTGTGCCGACGGGAAAAAACCCGGTTTATTCCCGGAAATAAACTGGGTTTTTTTTCCCTGGGAATTTTAAGTGGCGGGAAAATTGGGAAAATTTAAAAAAAAGATGAAACCAGTGTTACGCTGTAGATGAGATTTTCAAATGTACACATTTACATTACTTAAATAATGCAACACTTGAATGAATTTATACGTTTTTATGTAGTGGCAATTCTGTATAAATCAGACTTTTGTCAGGTTGACCGGCACTATATAACAAATATATAGGACACAAAAATACTATATTTTCGACACCGAAACCTAAAAAAATTTCATTTTACCACATACATTTTCCGATAAAAAAGACAACTACAGCGGTCGAACATATTTGAATTTCGCGTCTATTCCCCTCCGACACGCAATCTCCAAAAACCCAATAATGAACGTATTGCTAAAAAAAAGCGATGCAGGAAAATTCAATCCCTACCCCTATTGAATTTTTTTCATAATATTTATCTTTTGCCTTTTCCATAAAATACTATATTTTTTCGGATGTGTCCTATATTTTTTTGGAAGAGTCCTATATTTTTAAGGATGTGGCTATTTGCAGTTACACTAACTGCGAATTATTGGCTATTTGCATTAACACTAACTGCGAATTATTGGCTATTTGCAGTTACAATGACAGAGTGACAGTTGTCGTAATAGAATATTTTTTCACATCGAACTTTTATTGATTTTTGTGAAAAAACTTTTATTAAATTTAATTGTCATCGTATGTATTATACTTTTAAAATATTTTTCAATGTAAAAAAATAAGAAATAATCACATGTATATATATATAAAAAACATTTTTTACGTTACGATAAGAAATTTATAGCTAGGTACTATTTAAATGGTGAGAATTTAAATACGATTTTGATCAGAATTTTTACCCCATTTATCTGAATTTATTTGACATCGGTCAACAATTCGCAGTCAGTGTAACTGCAAATAGCCAATAATTCGCAGTCAGCGTAACTGCAATCAGCCGCATCCTATTTTTAACGTCTTATCTCGAAAAGTACCACATTCCGCCGAAAAAACGTCGACAGCCCCAATCAGCGGCCGCCCGCCGAACGAACTTCGAGCCCTCGCCCGTTTCCGCCGCGCCCACTTTTGGCGCGAAGCGTTCGAATCCGCATCGTCATGGCCGCGATCGCGGGCGGCTTTAGTGCGAGGAGCGGCCGCGTATCGACTGGCGCGGCGGTGGGGCGCAGTCGGCCAGTCGGCGCGTGTCGGGCGCGCGGCCCGCACTTGCCGCGTGTACCGCCCCCCCCCCTCGCCCCCCCGTCGCCGGACCGCGCGCAGCCGCCGCCATGGCCGACCTCGAGGCCGTGCTGGCCGACGTCAGCTACCTCATGGCCATGGAGAAGTCCAAGTGCACGCCGGCCGCCCGCGCCAGCAAGAAGATCGTGCTGCCCGACCCCAGGTACAACGCCCCGACGTGCATAATGCTAACGTCGGACGTAAATGTTTTTGTTGCGTCCGTCGTCGCAAACGTCAGTTCTGCGATGTTGAAAAGTGGGCGTCCTTCGGCGGCCCCCTCCCCCCCCCCTCCCGATCGTCGTCGAGGAACTTTTATAATGAGCGTGCGCAATTTTCACACCATGGATACGTATATAGGAACGACAATAGTAAACCGTGCAGCTAATATGTATGTAACGTGTTTCCTCGAAAATAAGACCCGGTTTTATGTTGATTTACACTCGGAAACTGGACTAGGTCTTATATTAAAACCATCTTTCGAATCACTTTTTATGTATGTAATTAAAAAATGTATGCAATGTAAAATATAATGACGAAGTACGTGCAATATATCAAAAAATTGATAAAAAAGTCGAATATAACCAAATAAAAAAATATTTTAAAAATAATTGTAATTAGCAATATTTGTTATGACTTATGATAGAGAAGCGTCAGATGTTAAGTTCACACGTTGTTCCTGGACATCTACTCTGTCTAAATTAATAACCTTTAAGTTAGATTAGTTCAGTTCTCAAAATTCAAGCAAAAGCCAAATATGGCTCATTTGATGCTAAATTTAAAATAATGCTAAATTTAAATAAATACGCATTTCGCCGTACCGGAAAATTGCCGCTCGTGCACTTTTATACAACGCCAATTCGATGTTTTTTCACTAGGTCTTATTTTCGGGGTAGATCTTATATTAAAATCATCCTTTAAAATCATATTAGGTTTTATTTTCGGGGAAACACGGTACAATTCATCAAAATCCCATGTTTACCAATCGACGATCATATGACGACCGATTCAAACGTCATTATTATACAAATGAATTTCTCGATCGAAACTTTGACATTTATAAAAAAAAAAAAATACGGACCCATCGCAAAAACAAAAACCGGTATTATAATCAAAAGCGTACGTTCGTACAAGAATCTCGTCGGAATCCCGTTTCGGCGCAATACAAGATTTTAAAACCCACCCGCGCGCATCGACACCGCCGAAATTAAACCGAAACAATATCGGCGCGAAACGCGCGCGTTTCGCAATATGCGCGCGCTATAAAGACGCGTTTTTACGACCAGCCGCGCGCGCTGCGCTATGTACGCGGCTGTGCGCGCGGGCTAACATGGCGCTGGAAACTGAAAAGCGGCCGGTGCGAGGCCCGCAAATAGACGGCCGCGGCCGCCCACGCGCCCCGTGCGTATCGAAAGGCGGCCATCGATTCGCTCGCGTTGTTTATGTTGTTTTCGCGCGGCGGGTGCGCGGCCGGCTTAAGAATTCGGATTCGTGTCGGCGGCGAAGGTCGCGCCGCTGCACGCACGCGGGTCGAATGCGCTATTCCGCGGGATGGCCGAGGTGTCGGGGTATGGACGGGTTTCGTGGGGTTTTCGGCGCGCGGCCCGATGTCTGTTTTGGTCTGAATCTGGGTGGTTTTGGAATGGGTCGAGGTTTGAGGTAGGCGGGGTGGTTGTCTTGTACGATCTGATTGGCCAATGTCGGTTTTGGGCGGAAATTATGAATGATTTTTGGTTGGTGAAGGTCTGAGACAGTTTAGGGAGTTTTTCGTGCGTATCAGGTTGGCTGATCTGAATGTCGGCCGAAATTCGGATGGTTTTTGAATGGGTTGAGATTTGAGATTGGTGGAGTGGTTCTCTTATACGATCAGGTTGACCAATATGAGTTTTGGTCGGAAATCGGATGATTTTTGAATGGGTTGATATTTGAGATTGGTGGGGTGGTTCTCTTATACGATCAGGTTAACCAATATGAGTTTTGGCCGGAGATTGTATGATTTTTTAACGGGTTGAGGTCTGAGACAGTTCAGGGAGTTTTTCATACATGATCAGGTTGACCAATCTGAATGTTGGTTGTGATTTTTAAATGGGTTGAGGTTAGAGATTGGTGGGGGTGGTTTTATTATACGATCTGGATAACTAATGTGAGTTTTGGTCGGAAATTATGGATGATTTTTTAACGGATTGAGTCTGAGACAGTTTAGGGAGTTTTTCATACATGATCAGGTTGACCAATCTGAATGTTGGTCGTGATTTTTAAATGGGTTGAGGTTAGAGATTGGTGGGGGTGGTTTTATTATACGATCAGGATAACTAATGTGAGTTTTGGTCGGAAATTATGGATGTTTTTTTTACGGATTGATGCCTGAAAGAATTGAAGGGTTTTCATGTACGATAAAATTGGCTAATCTGAATTTTGATCTCCGATTGAAGTGATTTTCAGATGGGTTGGGTTTTCATATACGATCAGGATAATCAATGCGAAAATTCGAGGATTTTTTTAATGGATTGTAGTTTGAGACAGTTTAGGAGGTTTTTCATGCACAATCAAGATGACCAATCTGAAGTTTGGGTCTGAAATTGAAGTGATTTTCGAATGGTTTGAGGTTTGAGATAGGTGGGAGTGGTTTTCATATACGATCAGAATGACCAATGTGAATTTTGGAAAATGGGTAATTTTTGATAAGAAAGGTCTGAAAAGGTTTTTCATTCACGATCAGTATGATTAATTTGAGTTTTGGTATGAAATTGAGGAATGTTTTTGAATTGGTTGAGATCTGAGGCTGGTGAGGGATGAGTTTCGTGCACAACCAGGGTGGCCAATGCTAGTTTCGGTCTGAAATTGGGTGATTTTTGTATGAGATTGGATTAAGTTTTAGGTAGATATGGGTATTTATCTTGCGTGATTAAGGTAGCCGATTATTGTTCATTTAAAATTGTATCATTTTTGTTGATCTGTTTGTATATCGATTTCGTCGAAATGAAACATCTATGGAGGCCTTAATATAATATGAATAAGGAAAAATTATTACGGTTTTTATATTATCATATAGTAAATTATCAAAAATAATTATCTGAATATATTCTTCCAAGAATACCACAAAGTACTTATTTTATTAATACTTATAAGCTGTTTTAATTAGTAATTAATTTGAAACTAATAAGATCTTTATAGATTTGATACAAAATGACTCATAAGATTAATGAATGAAAAAATCATAAACGAATACATTGACGTTCGAAACAAAAATTTAATTAAGCATAAAACTTTATATAAAATACATTTCGATCGTTAATCAATAATGTAAATACTGGAAAATCAAAAGCGAAAATTTATTACGTTCGGCGCCAATTACTTTTTCGTGAGTGTAAATAATCTCAGCG
The DNA here is from genome assembly GCA_028571205.2 of Hydropsyche betteni. Classification (NCBI taxonomy): domain Eukaryota; kingdom Metazoa; phylum Arthropoda; class Insecta; order Trichoptera; family Hydropsychidae; genus Hydropsyche; species Hydropsyche betteni. The sequence continues at coordinate 4,798,999 of JAOXNN020000052.1, read as the reverse complement.
ATCAGGTAAACTTTTGATACAGAAATGTTAGTATTATAAAAAAAAGTATGTTGCCGCTTTTTCAGATACGGTTTGATGACTAGCACCGATTTCGTTTCAACATTTTCTTCGCGAAAAAAAATCAATAAAAGTTATTACTGCGAGCACTTTACAGAACAGGTGTTACACACGACTCGAATTCATTCAAAAAAAAAAATTCTTCCTGCACTTTATCTTTCAAGTACTTCAAATTCATTTATCAACATTTATCAACAACGAATACGTCTATAACGAAAACCATGAATCACACACGACTTTATTACAAAAACATGTCATACGAATTCCAAATATTCCACGAACGTTTTGCTCACCTCTTACTAAGGTACTGATTTACCTATTGCCCGTTCATGTCGGGTGACCCTCGGATGCCGATCGATTCGCACCATCTGAAGATTCCGCTTTTCCAAACCTTAAATATTATATGCGGCGCGGGTCCAATATCGAAGGCTCGAAGCGGGTCCATTTGTAAGGGAAAATCGGGTTTTTCAACGGGTTTGGTTTTTTAATCCGACCTATTTTCGGCGTGGAAATTTTCGGGCTTGAAAAAGTCGCGTATTTGGTTTGTGTGTCGTTGCGAAGTCGGTCGAGTGGGTTTATTTCGTGTCGTGTCAATTCGAGGGAAAAAGATTTTAAAAGATGCAGAATTGATATCACATGTGAGAGAGATCAAAAAAAGAAAGTTGAAAGTTGTTTTTGTTATAGCTGCACTGTAAGTGTATAATGTCAATGTTTCTCACAATAACTGTTTCATAAAGTGAAACAAACGATTGAAAAGTTGGTGTTGTAAAATTTAGTTTGATTTTTAATCGAGGATGTGATGGAGGTATGGACTTAATAAAAAGTCATTAAAAGAGCCTTGTGAAAAGGTTGTTTTGTATATTCATGCCGTTTGGGTAAATATAAATTTGTTTTGAATTCTATGGAAAAAAATTAATCGAATCAAAAGTTATGTGAGTTGAATATTCACTTTGTCTCTCAAAACCAATAAGATTAAAGTAGTAAAATATTAACTACACAAGTTTCAGAGATAATTAATAATGAAAGATAAATAAAGTAGCTGGTTAGCAGCGCAAAAACGATCTGATAATTTCCGACGCTCATATTCACTAAAGGAAACACTCACAACGCAGCTTTTGTATCCGCCTCGCGAACACAAAACCCACCACACCAACCATCGTAAATCCATCTGCATTTTATATTGTCTCCATAAATCAACGATAAATCTAATTGAATCGCGTTTATTAAACTGAAAGATTACTCATAGTGAAATTAACCTCTAATGCAGTCAGGCTTCGACAAAAACCCGACCGATAAGGCGATAGCGAAAAAATACACACTTGACACCCATGCAAACAGTTTCGCACATCGAATATTAACACAAATAACGATAATTGGAAACGAAAATTTCAGAAGCATCGAATTTTTCCAACCTACTTCAGCATGACGAACTCTCACTATCGCTCGATTAGTTCGTAATTCAATCGGAAACCTTAGCTGAAGTCTATCAAAACGCTGGCACGTTAACCGAACTAGATAAAGGCATAGATAATCGTAATCAGTGCTCGGTGTAATTTTCATTCAGACCGAAATCGTTCGCGTAAGCTGCGAGGATTACTGGAAAACACACGTTTATTATTTTATCATCAGAATTATAGTGAAAGCATGAAGTACGGGGTGATTGTGAGTTTCGATAGGTGATTTTTTTTTTCGTAATTGAATCGACGGGTCGTTATGTGAAAATTGGATTTTATATAAGTTCAGTTAGGTTTTATTGATTTTGTAAACAAATTTATTTCGGGAAATATAATTTTCGTTGTTTATATAATTTGTGATGCAATTGTGAAGTTTGAAATGAAATGTTTTGTGTTCGATTTTTTTTTCTTCATAATACGCCGAATAACCGCAGTTTATTTAAAAACTTGTTTGTTTAGTTGAACGAATCGCACTTATAAACAAAACAATTCGATTCTAAAATCGTACGCATCATAATATTAGATATCCTCATTTTTTTTAAATGTTTACATCAACATTTTTATAGCTAATTATTTCAAACGTCAAAATATTAAAAAAAAATTAAAAATTCATATTAACACTAGTCATTTCGAATATAAACGATCGAAAATAAATTATAAATTCATCATTATCATTATCGACCCGTTTTGTATCCACTGCAAGACAAGGTCTCCCCATCAAATATTAGGGGTCTAGGCCATATACCTTATCCGACAGCCAACTTCGTGTCGATAAGGGACATGTATCATAAGAGCCAATCCACCCATGCCAACGGAGATGGCTCTCAGACCAACGATACGCGAGTTTATGTACTAGACTTTTTTCTTTCTGACTCTCCACAAAACAAATCGCAATGACCTCCCGTGGGGGCGACGAGTTAAAGACTGAGCAAACTGCGCTCTCGCCGTCCACCTTGCAATCATAACGATCGCCAGTTTGACAGACGAGGCTAGAATTTATAATTATTACATCCTTCAAACATAAAAAAAAACATTAAAATTTTCAAAACACCCATTAGCGTCCAACACTTTCTTCCTCGACTGTACATATGCGCACTTAGCAGCCGTCCCCATCCGAGCGATAATTCGTCCCGATGATGTTACCGCATTATCGCAGTGTAACTCGACGACCGAGAGAGTTTATATCTATGACGTACATACACACCATGGCGGCTAACGATTACAACTTATTATCGAGCCCGGCCACGAGCGCGTATTTAAATATTCATCGTCCGCGCAAATATTCGCTCATCTCCCTTCGTGCCGGCGCGAAGGCGACGAAAACACTGTCCAGATGTTTCCATAAAATATGCAATCCGTCCGCTCGCCGGGGCTTGTATACAAGACTCGTAGGCCTGCTGAAAATTTTCGGTGTATTACAACACTCGTGGTGCCGGAGGACCGGAGGAAACGGGAAGAGCGGGCCTCCGGGTTGGGAAATGTTTGAATTTTTTTTAGCGAGTGAATTTGGATGAGTTTTCGGTGAGGGGAATGTCGAAATGTTGTTAGGGATGAGCTCGGATGGGGTTTCAATCTGGAAAATGTTGAAATGTTCGTATCGGTTGATTTGGATGGGCGTCTGATATGGAAAATGTTGAAATTTTCTTAAATTGTTCTCGATAATGAAATTTACAATTAGATGAGCTTCCTATGTATGAAATATACTTCAATTATTTTTTTTTTATTGAGTTTGGATGGTCTTTGGAATGTGTTAAAATTTTCTTGAATCGTTTTTATTAGCGACTTGTATAGTCTTTGGAAATGTTTTTGGCTATGAATTTATAATTAGAAGGGCTTCTTATATAGGAAATTTTCTTCGACGGACTTTTCATTGATGAATTTGAATGTTTTTTGGAAAATGTTCTTGAATTGTTTTTTTAGCGACTTTTATAGTTTTTAGTTTTAGAAAATGTTGAAATATTCTTCAACACATTGTTCTTGGTTGTGATTTTAAAAGTAGAAGGGCTTCTTATATAGAAAATTTTCTTCAACGGACTTTTTAGTATTGAGTTTGGATGGTCTTTGGAAAATTTTAAAACGTTCTTGAGCTGTTTTTATTAGCAACTTGGATAGTCTTCAGTTTTTAAAAATGTTCTTCAATAGATTGTTCTTGATTATGAATTTACAATTAAAAGGGCTTTTCACATAGAAAATTTTCTTCAACGGACTTTTTAGTAATGATTTTGGATGGTCTTTAGAAAATGTTAAAATGTTCTTGAATTATTTTTATTAGCGACTCATACAGTCTTCAGTTTTAGAAAATGTTGAAATATTCTTCAACGGATTGTTCTTGGTTACAAATTAAAAAGTAGATGGACTTCCCATGTAGACGATTTTCTTTAATGGACTTTTTAGTAGTGAGTTTGGATGATCTTTGGAAAATGTTAAAATGTTCTTGAATTATTTTTATTAGCGACTTGTATAGTCTTCAGTTTTAGGAAATGTTTGAATATTCTTCAACGTTTTTGGTCGTGAGCTCGGATGGTCTTCGGAAAATGTTAGAATGTTCATTGGTTGGTTGCATAATGGATGTGATAGGGATTGCGTGTGATTTATTTTCTCGGATAATCTGGTTTTTTAATGCATAATTCTTCTTCAATATGGTGTTTGCCGTTTTAATTTGTTCTGTTAAACTCGTTTGTACCGCTTTGGTGATGTTGACGTGTTGCAGAGTAGATGCAGTGTCGGTGCTGTAATAGAGTTTTTTTTTCGTTGTGAAAACTTTAGATGAATTCTCGTTGCGCAAGAATTGATTAAAAATAAATCAGAACGTAAATTTGATGATAAAATTTGTGTAGAAAATTCTTGGCAATAGACTTATAATGTACTTGAGTCATAATTTCTTCAAATTTGATTGTAAAATTTCACGAGGAAAAGTATCGAAAATTTGTTGGGGAAAAAAAGTTTTCAATTATAACTGGAATCAATGCAATTTATTTATATTATTTGTTTGATTTTTCGGTATATATAATATTATTCATTATCATATTATTATTCGTTTTCATATTAAACAATTAAACAGAAAACTTACAATTTCATTAAGTTTACCATAATATATTCTGACTTGATTTATCAACCATATATTATTGTTATCGAAAATCAGCAGAATCTGATAATAATGTACATTTGCGCATTTGATAAATTAACATAAATATTAGTTCTTTATTCCGCTCGTAAGCTCTAATATTGTTAATTACTCCACTGTATATAATGTTTTCTTAAACTCCTGGTGTTTCGTTATTCTTCAAAAGTTTACATTACGAAATCTAACGGCAGGTGAGATAGTTTTTATGATTTGTATCTATGAATGACGAAAAAACGTACCATTGTTTTATTTGACTCTTCGTCGAAACACTCCATCCTTTTTAGCTGAGTTTTGTTGTTCAAACAAACTTTAAAAAATCCCGATGACTTGTTTCATTCTTTTTTGCCACTCGAATCCGTAGACGTTTTTATGTTCAATATCGCCGTATTTTATTTTTCAACGATTTTCGTTCATGCAAAACAAATGGTTTTCGTCGTCATTATGTCTGATAGTTTTGTCCGTAACAATGAAAACGAAAATTTAGTATCATTTTGCTCAAGAGACACGCAGTTTAATTTATCGATGCTGATTAACCAATTTGCTCAACGAGAAGTATGAAATACATATTCGTATGTATTATATATTCAAAGACAAAATTAAATTTTGTCTCAAATAATTATTTGTATTATTAAAAATATTCTAAATAATGTTCATTGATAAAATTTGTCGAACATATGATCGAGGTTTCGCACTTGATTTATGCTTTATATGCAAAAGGTCGTTCGTCAATTAAGAGCATCGTCTGGAAGGACGTTTTCTACAAATTGTACTTTGTTGTTTTAAGATTTAAATGTCAATTGATGGGTCTTCACAGTCGGGTCACAAGTCAAACAACGAGGAATTTGTATTTGTTGTGCTACACCCTCTAATAATAAACTGAATGGAAATATTGGACCGATGCGAACTTTTATTGTTTTGTAAACAATTGCGTTTCGATTGTTGTTGTAGGACGTAGACGTTTTTTCTTTGATCTTTTTGTGTGTAAAGCATTAGTGTTATGTTTTCGTGCTAATTTTGATTTTTTGTCTGTTGCAGTGTTCGCAGTGTCATGCACAAATATTTGGAGAAAAAGAACGAAGTTAATTTCGACAAAATCTTCAATCAAGTACTAGGTAATTATTTTTTTCCTTTTGTTTTCAACTCATTTACTCCGTATTTGTTTTTTTTTTGTTGGTGCGAAATTATTTATTTCATTACCATAGCTCGAAAATAGCTACACGATTGTGATGCCATTGAAATGCTTCTTAACCTCGGCGTGCCTTGAAATTAAGCGATGCACCCGCTCGCTAAATTTTTGCGCATCTCGAATATATTCATGGCAGTTTTGAAGGTTGTTTCATAAGGATTTTCCGCGTTTTCATTTTATTGTGTGCACTTCATAATTTTGAATTATCGTATTATTTCAAGGCGGTGTTTTTTTATATTTTTTTTTCGTTTTCTTCGCATGCATATTTATACTACAGAATTTGCGATTGGCAAATACATCAAAAGACCTGTATTAGCGATTAAATTTGAGAGCAAAAGGTTAAATTTCATTCAATAAACGTGAATTGGATGAATTAAGTAGGTCGTTTCGTGTATGGGAGATCACAAGGATCATATTTTTAACGAATTATTTTTTCAACTCGGCAGCATTTATCTAATGTATTTTATTCAAAATTTAAAAATTCCACGATGTCTTCTTTAGGAAATGTGTTTCGCGTACATTCGTTGATTTTTTTATTATTTATCGTTCCAACCTTTAATTATTGGTTGTTTTTTTCCATGAAATGAAACTCTATTATGCCGTATTCGTGATTGTTATATCATACTTGATATCGACAATTCGTACGTGGCTATTTATCCGGCACTGATGTCGCTTAACGTCTTCTCGCTTAACTTGGTTTTATGACGAATATAATAACCAAAAGACGTTTCACTCTGTTATTTTATTACACGCCACGTTTCAATTATAATAATTGGAAACAAACACGAAAATTTAGTATCTCCGCTGCGGCCATATTCTTTACGTTAAATTATTTCCAATTACACGAAACTTATCCGAACGTCGTTTATTCCACAAATTTACGTTTGACGATAAAAATTGTTGAAATATAAACCATTTAAATACATTTGAACTCGTTTAATAGAATTTTTTTAAATTTAAAATTCAAATTCTAACGCGTCAAACTTTACGAGCAACGAATGCGACCGGCTCTGTATCTGTGAAGGGGAAACACGTAATCAACTAGCTTCCTGCAACAACCAATACAACCATTACTTACCGACATCACACGCAATTAAAACCATATCATTGCTTGGCAATATCGCGCGATTCCCATTCGATTGTTCCCCGGAACAAAGCCCGACATTCGCGAAACACTTTCGTCTGAAAATACCCGTGCGAAAGTGTGCAAATCATATAGCAAAGAAAATTCTGCTCCGGAGGCCTGAACAATGTCCGTCGTTAACAACGCGGCGGAATGGCATTGTTTGAAGTGCATATTTAAATTTAATCATCGTACGTGTTAAGATCAATTCCGTTTCGCGTCGAGAACTTTAATATTAACACTTTACCGACCGGCTATTGAAACTGCTAGACTTGCGCCGACGACCGTACGCTTTTGCGCAAAATTGCATTTTTCAGCGCAAACCTGCTGAAATCGTCATTACTTTTTTATTTATTGATGAATTTTCACAAAACTTTCAAAAATTATTCAATACAAATGTATTCAAATGTTGATGAAAAGAAACGTACGGTTTTTCAATTAATTTAATCATGAAATACATACAAATAATATTTAAAAAAATTTGAAAAACACTGACAGTGGCTAAATTCATTTTAACTTAGGTCTAATAAGTTACGCTTAATAAACACATGGATCAGATCATTTTACAAAAGCTAATATAAAAAAATACGAAGTTTTAAAATGATCGCTATCTCTTGAAAATAAAAAAGATGAATATATTTTTTTCATTAATTGATTTTTCATTCATTTCTCCTGCCATCTTTTTTCGAAATTTCGAAGTATAAAGGAAGCGCAATCGTATATTCACGAGCAAAGTTGGACGTATTGGAGGACGCGACGTTTGCGTCCGTGGTTGTTTATGAAAGTGTTATTTTATGAAAGTTTTTCAATTGCATAATAATTCCGTGTCGGTGGGACGGGTTCTCGTTTCGATTTTATTTTTGTTCCCTTTGTCGGGTGAGGCTTTCAATGCAAAACCGTCGATGCAAGAAAAATCCAATACACGTAGGTATTATATTAACGTCGATCGGGATAACCGGCTATTCCAGACCGGATGGTGTTTCTATTTTTGAAATCGATCCAGAATCGACTTAATGTATAAAATATGAAAACGTACTCTTTTTCGTTTAATTTGTCGACCGATCAAAAACGGTTCTTTGCGACACGGTCAACGGTAACTAGCTTATTAGAAAATTAAATATTTACACTTTTCATGTCATTGTGTATATATTAGTAAAATTATCTTATCAATATAAGGAAATGAGTAGCTTATGCACACAATTCGGCAATACACGTGTATGTTGAAAATGAATGTTTTTATATATTTTTTTCTTTCAAAATTGTAAATTAAAGTTATAAAATTTTATTCCTTTCGATGTCACTATACGAATAAAACATAAATGACACATTTCCGATAACGTATTCACAATGAGTACATCAAATCGTCCAATAAACCGATACTCATTGTCAGTTGTCCTCTACGTTCGAGAATACACCGTTTTTAATTCGATCCTCTTCTGCTTGCCACACGCCAATTTTATGATTTATAAATTGGTAGCGTCATCTTCGAAATTGTTCTGTGCATGTTGTTAGTGACGCTTTCACTAATTTATTCCGCGTCTAATTTCCCCGGAGGTTTTCCTTTACAATACAGCCGTCGAATCCTCGCGTCCATATTGCGCGTCGGGCTTCAACCGTTTAATAATTGGCGGTGTGCCTTCATCGAAAGCGAATATTGAATTCGCCTTTTAGCGAAAATCCCGCCGCTTTGTTCCTGGAGGTTTTCGCTCGCGAATTTCCGCGACTCAACTACTGGGACGTAATAAAAATAGAAGTTTTTCAATCCCACTCGTGCAACATCTAAAAAGAATTTCTCGGGGCGGTACTCAGCTGAAAAGAAACATCATTCTGGCGTAAGGGTCGGTGCGAACAATACATACATATTCAAACTTATACGTGATCCTTCATATCTAGGGTGATCATACGTCCCAGAACCCAAAACGGGACGGTCCGCAATAAAATGTGTTGTACGTTCGAATTTTTTTTTAAATAGCTAAGTAATAATTATTGAGATCATGAGCTAGGGTACTTTTCCAGGGGGTAAATGCCCTAGAATTATGTAAAACGAGCCAAAAACGCGCCGTAGACGAAAATTTTTTTCCAAATGTTTTATTCAATCAAACTGTATCATCAAAAACAATCAATTTACTTAATTTCTACTAACAGTCTTTTTTTTTGGTTAATTTATCAATATGTCTACAACGAGTAATTATAGAATCATGGCAAAAATAACGCCGCAGGTGAAAATTTTTTTCAAACGTCTTAAACGTCTTGTTAGTCAAACAAACTATGTATCGATTTACTTATTTTCTTTGGTTTATTTTTTTAATATTGCCACCATTTTTTTTCGTATATTCAGAATAGTAACTACAATTAAAAATATATAAGCCGGGAAAACGGGACGAATCAAACAATTTTACGAAAACGACAGAACGAACGCAAGACACGACAAAAACGGGACTGTCCCGGCGAAAACGGGACGTATAGTCAGCCTATTCATATCGCACTTTTGTATGTGTGAAAATTAATTTTTCGTCTTGATTTCAGGTTATTTATTATTTAAAGACTTCTGTGAGACAACGTGCGACGAACCGGTTCCTCAGCTTCGATTTTACGAAGAGGTAAGTCCAATTTTTTATATCGATCCGCACAAAACGAGCGACCCGATAATGCGAAATTAGCTATTTTTGCCCTTGTTTTTTCTGGGCCGTGTTGTGCTCGAATCGAAACAATTTTACGCACGTGTTGCACTCGTAAACATATCTCGGAAGCGTGAAACGCCATTTCACGCGGTATTGCCTTCAGCTACCAACCCCTTTCTTGTTTCTGTTCGGGGATTTTTCGGGATTTTCCACCGCAAAGACGCGAAGGCTTCGGTTGTCTGCATTAAAATAAAAAAAAAATACGCAGATACGTCACCGCTTCTCGGAAATTATCCGCGTAGTAATAAGATTTTTTCGATGGAAATTTTTCCTGTTCTCCAGACACGCTCGACCAGTTCCATTCTTTTAGCATCCGTCAGCATATTAAATTTTGTATTAAATAATCCAATTCGCGCGTCAGTACGATTCCTAAATACGCCAGTTTCGTCATATCGCCCGACATGCGTGCGATCAGCTGTTCTTTCCAAACTAATATTAATACGTTATTATAAATTGCTTGTCTCTTTTTTTTTACGAGCCCGATCCAATATATAAATTTCCCTTTACGCAATAAAGAGCGTACGCAACAATAATACTTTTCCAATAACCGAGAAAATAACATTTTCCGACTCGAGCCGCCCCGAAGACTGTAAAATTTAACGAGAAAACCCCCCGCCCAC
>JAOXNN020000052.1:4774582-4784722 GCA_028571205.2 Hydropsyche betteni | reverse complement strand
CATTGCTAAACTAAAAACAAGAGTACTAAAAATGCAAAAGAAAAAAAATGTGACTTCCAACCCCGGTCTCCCCTACTATCGAGCTTAAACCAAGGCAAACGATGGTTTTTAATATTCAGGTTCATTTACCCAGAGCTACTTTTCCTTATCACTACTTAGTATACACTCGATGAGGAAAAAATATACGAATTTCTAATGATCAAGAAAATATCGTAAATTGTAATGAATCTTACACTAGCTGAGTATGATGGATGATGAATATGTAACAGTTTAATGTTGAAAATATTCGATTCCATGCAAAACTGAGTTAATCAACTAACGTTCATCAAAATTTTCTACATATAGTATTTCCTCTGACTCACGAGGGTTCCATGTAACACTCATATATTTTCTGCAAACAAGTCATTGAATTATTCAGTACATTGTTCTCCCTGTCTCTGGAAATATTTTCGATTGATGCTTTTTTAATTAAATTGCAATGACGAATATCTCATTACAAAAATTTTCAGATACACCCACGGTCCGTATAGGTTTACATATATTCAACGGCCGCGGTCTGAAAATAATTAATTTGTTGTTCGTCACGTGAATATGTAAACAATCCATTATGATAATGAAATAACTCGCGGGAAGCTTCTGAATATTTAGGGTGAATTACCCAATTTTTTTATTTTCCCGAAACGCTCCGGCGCCGTGCGTAATAGAGTGCGAGCAGACGATTCGATAGACCAGTTGAATGTATTCAGAAAGGATCACGTCTGAGCACTTTCCGGACGTCTGAACCGGAAAAGAGGATCAAGAAATATAAAAACGATGCATTTTCCCGGTCTTTTTTTTAGATATCTTAACGTATTTTTAGGAAATCGATACGTTTTTTCAAAATCGCATAACATCTATCATTTTTTTATATATGTATTTCACTAGCGGTAGTACTCGGCGTTGCTTGGGTTGCCCATTCCCGTTGTGAACACGCGTTCTGCACACATCTGAATACCGATTGCATTGAAATTTTTGCATTGATATTAAATTGATTATTTAAATTATTTTTTTTATTTCAAAAACACATCGAAAACAAAATGCCCCTGATTGTATGCAATCTTTACAACACAACTGTCGAGTGGATTGCGGTGTGTACCGCCATTTTTTAGCTTTTCTTTAGGAATTCCCCTATTATTTTTCTTCATAAACCACCCCTTGATTAAAGCGAACAAAAGAAAAAAATAAATGCACAAATCGGTCAAGCTGTTTTTAAGTTTTGTTCAGACCAAATACCTGCCACGATTCATTTTTATATACATAGATTTCAAATTCGAGCGATTTCAGAAAAATTTGAACGCGCACATTATCGCTTTTCAAAATTCAAAAAAATACCAATCTCGAACATTTCGTACCAGAGAATCCATCAGAAAACGTTTAGACACTCAATGCGTCCACGTGATTTAATCCGCCCCAAGGATTCTTCCTCTCGAATGCATCGTTACGTGATATTTTATAACGAGGAGAATGCTCGTTATGCCCCTAAATCGCTTTGATCTTTCATTCGTACTTTGATAACGGCGGTTTCGTGTTCCACGTCTGCACCGAGGATCGTCAATTAAAATTATGTCCTTCCGCAAAAACGGAACACGTCGAAACTTAAAAACGTCGCAATTGTGCAACGCGTTTCGCAATAATTGCGTGACCCTTTATTGTCGTTACGTCATCGAATTTCGGATGTATGGATGTTTTGCAACGTCGTAGTGTCACGTTCGATGTACTAAATGAGTTATTACGTATGAGGTTCTGTGTGTTTTCGTACTGTGCGAAATTGCGTGTCTGTTTGTGTTTATTTATTTATTTTTTGCCTTTTTGGTTTGCGCGAGAGCAATGAAGGCTGTTGACATTAGGAAATGGCGTGTGTGTGTATGTGGATAACTGAATTTGCAATCGGGAAATTTTTCCTTCCGAGAATAACGTGATAATGCAAATAAGCAGATACGGCAACTGCGGTCGTGTAAACTTCGTCTGTATAATTAAACGCAGTATTGACATTAACTTGTATAAATTAGCAAGTTCGTAATGAAAAAGGAATTGTAAATGAACGCCTGTCGGGTTACAAGCTCGCGGCTCGATTTTCGGATTAAATTTTTCGTTTTCGGCAATGCGAAACACACAACAATGAATGTCAATAAAACACTTAAATCGATGACGTTATTTCGACGTTTAAATTTAAACTTTTTCCACGCTTCACTTTTAAACCTCCACGATCGGGCTTTTCCACAATTACCGATCGACATCAACTATCAATCTTGCATTAAATTTTAATATTCGTTCGCTCGCGGAAATCTCGTTATTTTCGCATATCGTAACTTCCAGCGGCGTTTCGTTGAGCCCGTACGTATTAAATTGTTTGAGATGTTTGCGGTATGTAACCTTATTGAATCAGAAAACCTGAGAAAATCGTAAAGCGCGCAGAGATACTCCGAGATAGGGCTTTTTATTGGATTCTCGTAAAACTTGGGATTCATAATGGCAAAGTAACCACTCTATATTTTCCGCGTAGACGTATTCTTTCGCGAAATCGTATCGATCCGCCCATCGAAATTTCGTCTTCTACATAAACAATACTTTTTTTAATCGGCGCAATTTTCGCCGACGACGTCTCGTTGCGGATTTCAACTTTTTTTTTCACCCTGTGTGTGTGTGTCGAAGAGATGGCGACCGCTACGTGACAAACATCCCGGATCGCCGTTTATGTAATACACACGCGTTTTCGGCAACGATTTAATGTTTCGCAAAACGATTTGAGACGGTGCTCAATGAAAATATATTCCATTACGATATGGATTCGTTTCTTTTGTGCGTTGGCGTGTTCAATATCTCGTATCGCGGACCGTTGCAATGAGTGTTTGTATCGGCCTCGTTCACGAGTGTTTAACTTATTTTGAGAAAAATGCCTTTTTTTTTTTAATTCAGAAAACAATGCGATTTCATAGTGAAAATTTTGTTAAAAGATCGAATTTTGTATATGAAACGCTGAGAAGGTCGATTGAATATTTTGATTATGGTTAATTTTGTTTTCAGATAAAAGTATATGAAAAACAAGAGTGCCCGGACGAGAGAAGAAAAATTGCTAGAAATATTTTCGACAACTTCATCATGAAAGAATTATTAGCGCATGCACACGTGAGTTTTTCATGTTCGTTCGTTTAAATAGCTCGTTTACGTGACACTAATATTGATGGGAGGGAATCAAATTATTTTGCTGGAGCTTAAAATCAATTTGCGTTAAGTGATAATTTAATGCTTTCAACTAAGTTGCTCTTAAATGTGTATAACGTATAGTACGATGTTGAGAAAATGTCTCTTAAATATTTTGTAAATCGTAGCTTTTGCTATTTTGAGTGCCTAATTTCCCAATCGTGAATGAATTTATTTTAATTTATTCTTTTTTACGCAATGATGTATAAAACTCGTTTTGAATTATTCATCTTGTTTTTAGGATTATTCAAAAGATTGTGTTTCACACGTTCAAAAACATCTAATGAAGAATGAAGTACCTGTTAATTTATTTGAGGTACGCATATATTCATAAATTGATGTAACTTTTTTATTTTGGAAATATAATTATCGTTAAATATTAAAAAAAAAATCATAATATGAAAAATTTTCATTCTAGCCATATATAGAAGAAATTTTTCAACATTTACGAGGAGAACCTTTTAAAAGTTTTTTAGAAAGGTACATAAATTAAATATTCGATATTTTCGTATGTATTATTTTGATTTATTGTTTCATTCATTATTTTTCTTTTATAGTGACAAATATACAAGATTTTGCCAATGGAAAAACTTAGAGTTAAACATACAGGTAATAAAATGCTTTATTTTCCTATCTATTTTCTTTGATTTATTTTCATCTTATTTCTTGTTGATTTTTTCAATTATTATAAAGATATTGTTTACATCACTTTTTTATCAATCTCACGCAATTTTTGGAAAATGCACAGTTAACAATGAACGACTTCAGTGTACACCGTATAATTGGGCGTGGAGGATTTGGCGAGGTATATGGTTGTCGAAAAGCTGACACAGGAAAGATGTATGCTATGAAGTGCCTCGATAAGAAAAGGATCAAAATGAAACAAGGAGAAACACTTGCTCTAAATGAGAGAATCATGCTTTCACTTGTTAGTACAGGGGTGTGTATAGATTTTATGCAATATTTCCATATATCTTTAATTTTCAATCGTGTATAAATTTCCTGATGATTGTTCTTTTCAGGTTGATTGCCCTTTTATAGTTTGTATGACATATGCCTTTCATACACCTGATAAACTTTGTTTCATACTCGATTTGATGAATGGAGGAGATCTTCATTATCATCTTAGTCAGCATGGAGTTTTTAATGAACCTGAAATGAAATTTTATGCTGCTGAAGTAATATTAGGTATCTAATCAATTTAATTTTAATTTTGTAAATAGGAATAATGCATTCTATAACTATAAATTTCTTGATTAGGCTTGGAACATATGCATCGACGGCATATAGTATACAGAGATTTAAAACCAGCAAATATATTATTAGATGAGCATGGACATGTAAGAATATCCGATTTGGGGTTGGCTTGTGATTTCTCAAAGAAAAAACCACATGCCAGCGTGTGAGTAAAAAAATATTTGTTTATAAAACGATTGTATTATTATTTTTTTTACAAATTTTGATTTGTACATATTATTTTTAGAGGCACACATGGATATATGGCACCTGAAGTACTTTCAAAAGGAACCGCGTATGATTCATCAGCTGACTGGTTTAGTTTTGGTTGTATGCTGTATAAATTACTAAAAGGGCATTCTCCTTTCCGTCAACATAAAACTAAAGATAAACATGAAATTGATAGAATGACTTTAACAATGGTAATTTCGATATTTGACTTTTTACTAAAATCATTTTCATATTTTATGGAATATGTATAAATTTTTTAAAATAACTATTGTTATTTATTTTAGAATGTTGAATTACCAGAAGCATTTAGTGGCAGTTTAAAGGCTCTCCTAGAAGGTTTATTACAAAGAGATATAGACAAGCGATTGGGTTGTAAAGGGAATGGGTAAGTGAAATTTATTTTTTAGCAAACTTCTTTTTTTTCACGCTAATTATTAATGAAAAATATATGAAATTACAGAGCCGATGAGGTGAAGGAGCATCCATTTTTCGCTGGAATCGATTGGCAACAAGTCTATCACCAAAAATATACTCCTCCTCTTATACCTCCACGAGGTGAAGTCAATGCTGCTGATGCTTTTGACATTGGTTCCTTTGATGAAGAAGACACGAAAGGAATAAAAGTATTATTTTTCTTTGTCAAACAAATATTTTGGAATTGATTGAATACTCACTAAATATTTTTCGTATTATTATTATGATTTTTAGTTGACTGAGGCTGACCAAGAGCTTTATAAAAATTTCCCATTGGTAATATCTGAAAGATGGCAATCTGAAGTATCTGAAACTGTCTTTGAAACAATCAATCAAGAAGCCGATAAAGTCGAAAATAAGAAAAAAGCAAAACAAAAGCAGAAATTTGATGCCGATGAAAAAGGTAATTCATTAATAACTTTAAAACAATTTTTTTTAAATAATATTGTAAATTCATAAATTAAATTTTGTTTTTTAGAATCTGATTGCATACTTCACGGATATGTTAAAAAGTTGGGTGGACCATTTGCATCGGCTTGGCAAACGAGATATGCTAAACTGTATCCAAATAGATTAGAATTACATCACCCTGAAGGATCCACTGGAAGTAGGCCACCTGAATTAATATTTTTGGATGCTGTTCAAGAAGTTGCACGAGACCTTACAAATGTTAAGGGTGAACAATCAATCGTATTAAGAGTGAAAGGAGATAATAAAATCGTTCTTACTAATAGTGTAAGTTGCACATCGTCAAAATTTTTTAATATATCTCAAACAGTTGACATTTTTTTTATATAATAAATACACATTTTTTGATAGGATGAAATCGGGCTAAAAGAATGGGCTTTATCATTACGATCCGCTCATAAATGCTCTCAAGAACTTTTGTCATCGATGGCTAAAAAGGCTGGTAAAATATATGGAACCACAGATGGAGTTCGCGATGGAATGCGTGATCCTAATAGTCAGCAACGCAACACAAACGGTGGTAACAACAACTAGCACGAACTACCAGCGTCCCAACCTGCTCGGGGCGCAAAGATGTTTCGTCGTTCAAAAAGCGCCATGCAACTCATCAAATAAAACAATGTGATTCTCTATTAAGTGTACAACTGATAATAAAAGTATCGTTGAATTCTCAACTGAAAAATCAAAAATGAAAGAACTATTTATGTAAGTGTGATGTATTAAATTGTGTCAAAATGGTGTAGTGAAAAAGCAAGTACCTTTCATGAATGTGTACTAAGATAAATATTATTTATTTTACTTTTTGTAAATATTTGTATTAATATGGACTTTTTTTATATATAGAGAATAGCTAAACAGTGAGATGATTGTGTCAAAATCAATATAATATTCTGTAAATGCAACTTTATAGTGTAAATGTATGTGTATGCATTCACATAATACTTTATGATTTTATTTTTGTTGTTTTTAAATTAGACATTTCATCATTAGAAATCATTTATAAATTGTAAAATTTTCGGTGTCTTATTGAATTAGAAACATTTTATTTTATGTATATGAATACACCTACTGCAAAGTGTGTATATTGCAGTAAAAATCGTAAGTCGGTAATTTTGTCTTTCAGTCAATGAATATATGAAACTATGGACTTGGAAGTAAAGTATTTTTGCCGATCGAATTATGAAACAACTTATTTTCATATTTATCTGTAATTTACATTGCTTTTTGATAAATATACATATTATCAGTGGCCTCCATAAAATAAATGAAAAACTTTGGATTTTTTTTTAACAAAGATAAGAATTTTATAATGTATGTATTTAAAATTAGATTGAAAAAATTGTAAATACTCATAAAACCTATGGAAGTGAAGGAGCAATATATTACATGAAGGCCGTAATATATAAATTAAATTCAGTAATAATTCTACATGTCTTAAACATGTACATGTATGAATATAGTAGAACTTTGTGTAAAATTGTATTGATAGACTACCGAAAAAAATCACTGGTTTGTCAATTATGAAGTATATGTATTTATTTTGTATTTTCTTCGTATGTGCATCTAATTTAATTTCACACTGTAATTATTTTTAGTCTTGAATAGTTATTGAAACATTAACAGTGAATAGGAAAATTATATTTTTTCGTTATTTTGTATTTAGGAATTATAATTACATTTAAAATCTGAATATTTACAAGAAAAAATGCTTTCGTATTGCTTTTCAATAAGGAAATTGAATTTACAAGATTTTATAAAATTATCTTATCACAAAAATATTTTATATAATTTGTAATATTAATATGCCAATGCACTGCCAGATAGATTCATTTTTTATCGATTATTTACCCTTTTGAATAATATATTACTAGAACTGTCCAGAACTCAACAATAATATTTGTATGTTAAATTATTTAAACTAAAATATATAAAGATATCATGTGTTACGTTCTTCAGTTCATAAGTCTTCTTTACAACCGTACAATTTAAACTCAAAATCTTGAGCAAGATCTGAGAGAATTTCTAACATGAATTGCCTATTTATGAATTCATTTCGACTTCATTCCTCTGTGTTAATTGTCATATCTTTGCACCATAAGGCACACGTTAGTGAATAACTTCGTCACTACTTTCCAAATTTATTAAGTTGTATTTGTTTATTATTTGATTGATTTGGTTACTACTAATACTGTGATTCGAATTATGTATCTCTTCCTACTAAAATGCAAATAAAAATTGTTCCTTAGGTGCGAAAAGTTTGAGATAGTTATGAATATCTTTCCATATTTGTAGTTTTTGATTTGTTTTTTCTTAACTGATGTAACTTAATGTCTCATTTTGAACTGCGCAATCTGAAATGAAGTATTTTTTTTTTTAATTTCTTTGTTATTAATTATTTTCTTATTTAATTGCTTAAAAATCGGAATATTTTATTGTATATACAATGTAATTTGTAGGTTCGGTTTGTTTGAAATTATATAATTTGTTTTCAACCATTATGTATGCATCGAAAAATAAAAGTTTCTCCAAATATAATGAAAATTTTCCAGTATTATTGTTGACGCAATTATAGTTTCCTTTAGTTTGATCGCTGAATGTGAAAATCTTCAAAACAATGCAAATTAGTGATAGGTTGAGATTTGTGCAATAATTTATGATTCCTATTATTATTTTATTACTACACATTCACAGTGTGACCATTTTATTTGTTCTTGGCTTCATAAATAGCATTTTATACTCTATATTTATTTGCAACATTGTTATTTAAGTATGTAAGTATTTCAGTTTATTTTTTTAGTTTCAAGTCATTTTATAATTGAGTTTATATGAAAATTTGAATACTATATTGTGAATTTATTTTTTATACAAGAGTACATAATATTTTTCTTTATTTTTGTATGGTCAAAACACTAGTCAATTTTATCAAAATCATCATTTTTCGTAAACAAAATATTTCCATATATATACAAAATAAAAATTTGATAAAATTTCATTTATGATAATTTTCTTTGAACCATGACAATATTTTAATTTTTTCCGTTGAATTTTATATTTTCTATTGCTGGCAATAGTTAATTTTATATAGGAAATAAATGATATCAATAACTTTATCACTTATTGCCAATGGCAAAATAAGTACTTTAACAATTATTTTCATAATACATGTTTTATGCATTTCAAGTATTTTTATTCAGAAAAATGTCAAAATGTGCGTTTAGCGTAATAAATAATCTCTACAATATTTTTGTTTTGATAGTGAAAATTAAAAAATATGAAAACAGGTGACAAAATTTTGTTGTATATAATAATTTCAGGTATTAGCTTCAATGCCTATTAGATGCCATAATTAACTTCAAACGAAAAATATAGGATAATTACAATAATTTTTAAAATTTATTTTATTTTTATCCAGTTCATTTTTAAATTAGTATGAATTAGAAAAATTAATACTCGTGTACCAATTTAAATGCAGTATGTGAACAATTAAAATTTCAAATTCATTCTCTCAATAACAATTTTTTTTTCATTTAATTTTTCTCACAATCTTAATTGAAATCAATAAAATGAGTTTCCTTGTGTATATTTCTAAAATAAAATTATTTATACGGCAAAATCTTGTTCATATGAATAATTATCATATTCTGCACTTATTAAATTATACCTCATGTTGTAAATCAAAACATTTATATGACTACTCTATTGCTCCATTTATTTTTGTCTAATTTCTTTGAAAACACGTTTTAAACGTACAGCAATAATTCAATTTCAATTTCATTCTGTGGTATTACTTAAATGTAAATGGTTCGTTGTCTTTATATAATTTGTTGAAAAAAAAAATGATAAAATAAATATTTTATATTTACTCTGTGTATGTATGTAACCATTAGAAATTGCAGTAAAAATTATAATATTCGGAAAATGTTGATTGGTCGGTAATATTTTAATAGACAGGCATTACTGAACAGTTGCAAAGTAAATGTTTACTAGAGTTCTGTTATTTTAAATTTTCGAATCACATTTAAAATGATGTTAACGAAATGTTCATTTTACTTATAGTTTATGAAATTTGCATTGCTGCTCAAACATGGTATAAAATGCAGTAGTTATTTTGATGGAAAATTAGTATGGAGTTATTTCACTGTAATTAATTACATTTATAATGACAATCGTGAAAATTTTCCTTGTAACTTAATTGTAAAATAATATTATGTTAAGTTTAACCCTTTGTTTTATGTTCATATATTTACCTTGAAAATTTGGTAAAATAAAATTGTGGGTTTAATCGAATAACACACAAATCATATAACTAAATGTATTCATTTAATTTTTAATTTAAGTTCCAATATGTTCGCCATACATCAGTGGAAATGTTGAAGAATAGTAACAAATTGATTTTCATACCTCATCTAATTTATTTAATACACATACATTATCTACAGAACTGTCAATACACAATGTATACATTTATAAAATAGTTGCATATATATAAAT
>JAOXNN020000052.1:4740370-4772305 GCA_028571205.2 Hydropsyche betteni | reverse complement strand
GTCTACGCCGCTCGACCTCACCGCCTCACTCCGCATGGCCCTCCACAAACTCGTCTCCAATGCCGGCGGCAAGGCCCGCGCCCAACGCGCCCGCCAACTCGCCCGCCCCACGCCGTCCACGCCCCTCACCGGGCGCGCTCGTGCGCGGCCGGGGAGGGCGGCATGTGCGGGCTATGGGCGGCGCGGCCGCGGCCGCAGCATCCCGCGCCCCCAGACCCGCCGACGCGCGGCTATGCCCGCCGATCGATGTGCCGCGGCCTGACGGATCCGAACGGCTCGATTCGCGGCCAGGTCACGCGGCGCGGCGCTGCGACTCTGCGACGGAAGCGCGCTTTCGGAACCGTCGGGGGCCGCGCGCGGACGTTCGGCCGCTCGGCGCGAGCCCGGACGACGCTGGCGCACGCGATACTGGCGCACACCGACGGGAGCGAACGCGGTCGAAATACGCGAAGGGTTTCGATTGTAGATTGATGATTGGGGTAATGTGTCGTTTTGGGGGTCTCAATATGAGGTCGGCAGCAACTGTATACTCGTACATAAACAGTTGGTCTGACATATGTGTTTGTACACATCTTTTTTTCTTTATTCATCATCATCATCATTAGCAGCCTATAGTTATCCACTGCAGGACAAGACCTTGCCAGACAAATGCGGCAGTCTAGGCTATACTTTACCACGCTACCCCAAGTCTTAATTATATACAATGAACTTATAGTACGTTAAAAATATAGATTGAATGATGATATACAGTGATCCCCCCTATAACGTCATTTTTTCAAACGCATTTAATTTTTTTGAAAAAAACAACTATTTCGTAAAAATATGTATCCGAAAAAAAAGAAAAATGAAAATGTTTCATTTATTGATTTCCTAAATTCCCCTCTTTAACGTTGAAACTATCTTGACGTTATAGGGGGGGGGGATTACTGTTTATTTAATAAAAGATAACGTATTAATTTTATTTCAACTAAAGGCTTCTAAAATGATACATTACCATAATTAGATCGTCTAACCATCCTATAAATTCTAATAAATAGTTTTCAATTGAACAAATTGAATTTCAATTGAAAATTGAATTTAAATATAAAAATTAAAGATTTTCAAACTGCGAGCCTCGTCCGTCCAGTGGGTTCGAAAATAATTTTCATTTTGTCGATCAATTTTCGGGGTGTACACACATTTTGTGCGCAGCTGTCAACAAGTCGTATGGCAACCCCGTCAGTAAAACTAGGTTCGGGGAGGTCGGGGTTCACGTCTCGACGAACAGGGATAGTGTGGACAAAGGGGTGAGGCTGCCGTTCGTGTGACGCATCGTCGTTTTCACGATGACTGAAAACATATTTCTATTCGTTCCCAATTTGATCGGTAAGTTATAATTTATTTAAATTCGGCGGCGAAAATTCTTTGTGCAAACGCAACTATTCAAAGATTTTCTTGAAAGATAAAAATAAATCATCGATGGAAAACTAAGGGCATATTAAAAAATCAATCCTCATTGCAGCAAGAATTCTAATCAATAATATCGTTAATCTGGTTACACAAAGCACTCATATGTATTCATTGTGTAATTTTTTTCATTAACACATTTCATGCAAATCGTTTTAATCAAAATTTTTTATTGCGATATCAAAACTATATACGTATTTCTATGTGAGATGAGTGATTCGATAAAAATATCTGAGATTGATATCGATCATTTTCAATTTTCGTTACTTTGTATTTTTACAGGATATGGAAGAATCATTTTGGCTCTGATATCTTTCTATTTCATGCCAACAAATTGTGCATTGGCATGCGTCTGCTATGTGGTATCTGGTCTTCTCGACGCTGTCGACGGTCATGCAGCTCGTTATTTCAATCAAAGTTAGTAAATATTTGATGAAATCGAATTTCGTTCATTCTACATTATCTGTTAAACTCTTAATTTTTTCAGGTACCCGATTCGGGGCGATGCTCGATCAGTTGACTGATCGGGCGGGTACTATGTGTTTGTGTGTCACGCTCGCCAATTTCTATCCGAAATATATGTTTTGGTTTCAACTTTCTATGACTATCGACATTGTCTGCCATTGGTTATATTTGCACACTACAATTTTGCAAGGAAAAACCTCTCACAAGTTCATCGACATGTCTGGAAATCCCATCATGCGAGTTTACTACACTAACAAAATGGTTTTGTTCTGGATGTGCTTTGGAAATGAAGCGTTTTACGCTGGACTTTATCTTTTGCATTTCACCGAAGGACCTTTGAGTGAGTTATACTAATGGTTTGTGATATTGTGCATTTGTATGTGCTATTAATAAATATTTTGTTTCAGTCGCTGGTATTGGGCTCTTCCGTTTGGTGGTATACGTTTCTGCTCCGATTGCCATTGTCAAATCCTTGATATCGGTCATACATGGATTTGTTGCTTCTGTCAATCTCGGCATCATCGATGTCAACGAACGTGCGGCTATAGCCAGCAAACAAACCAACTAAATTAATTTTTCTTCGTGAAATCATTTTTGTTGTGATTCTTATGTAAATTTCAATTATTTTTTTGTTATTTTTTTCCACATTCTTTACTATAATATACCTACATAATGCCAAAAATACATTCCTCTTGAGTATTTGTAATGACCATGAAAAATAGTCTGTCTATCTCATAATTTTAGATGTATATTTTACAATTTTGGATTAGTTTAAATAAATTTTCATTTACTATTGTATAATATACCATCTTGATCTTTTATCTTCCATATATTTTTCAAGTTAATTACTATTTATTTAACTGAGTATGTGTACTAGGAAAAAATTAGGACGTATGTATATTTTGCTTATAATACATATACACATAATTCATATTATTATGTGTATTATGTATTATACACATAATACATATTTCATCAGAAAATGTAGTTTGAATGGTTTGACAATTTATAACTATTATTCAACGTTGTGTCAAAAACTAACACTATGAATAAATACATACTTTGTCACAATATGTAACTAAATTTATGTACTCAAAAAATCTAGTTTTAAAATTATATTTCTATATTAGGGGAGTTTTTAAAATAATCATTGATAATGAACACAATTAATGCGACCTAGTCACTTTAAAATAAAGTCTATAATTAAATGTTATGTTTCCAAAATATATTTAAGGAATTGGTGTAATTATTGTGAAATAAAAATATAGATTGTTAAAAATGTTTTTTATTTAGAAATAAAAAGCTGAGGTGAGTTGTGACAAATTCGAAGTAATACATAAAGCTTAAAATATTATTCTTTCAATTTTTAGTTCACGTGTATGTATATTAAAATTAAGCGATCATTAAATTAGAAATTAGTCATACTTATTTGAAATAATACTTTATATTAAAATTTAGCCTTTAAGACTGCTCATTCCGGCCCTCATTATTTCATCTACAAGAAGTAAATTTCCTGCAATTACTGAACATGAGTTAATAATTTGTTTTTTAACAATATAATTATCAAAAACTCCCTTATCTTTGGGTATCATCGCTTCTCCCGTACTCAAGTCCAATCCAACAGGAGAGGGATTCAGTTGAGATTCTTCCACTAATTTCACAATTGTATCTTGTACATCATAACCGGAATTTACAGCTAAGGTTTTTGGGATTACGAGAAGTGCTTCGGCATACGCTTGAACTCCTAATCGGGCTTTTCCCTTAACAGTGTCTTTAAACTTCATGAGGTCATTGTAAGCTTTAATTTCAAAAGCACCAGCTCCTGGAATGATGCATTTATCATCGATCGCATTGTTTATAGCACGAAGTCCATCTCTCACTGCATCTTTGATTTGAGTTAAAGTATGCTTGTTGGGGCCTTTCATCAAAATAGTGACAGATAAAGGCACCTTACAATCTTCTACAAACGTAAACTTATCTTCGCCCAAGACGTGTTCATATATGGAACCAGCAAATCCCAGATGCGATTCTTCCAAGTCGTCTACGGAGTTGACGGCGATTCCGCCACAAGCCAACGTAAGACGTTCCATATTACGGCGCTTAGCACGTCTCAATGCTAAAATTCCTTCTTTGGCTAAAGCATCCAATGACATTGGATCGATACCTTTTTGGTTAATAACTGCGAATTGTTTATCGGTTCCATCGCACAATTTCTTTTTAAGAGCTATGATCTGTAAAAAAAATTTGATTTTTAGCATTCTAATATGATTTTTTTACAATAATCTTCAGTAATTACTGACCTTTTGCACTCTTTGATCAATAAATTCTCGTTCGGCGGCTACTAACTTTTCACGATCTTCGGCAGATTTGTAGAAAAATCCTGAGTTGACTTCGGACTTTTCATATTCCAATGACACGTTGCATGTTAAAATGTAAGCATTATTTATACTTTTAGGCATATCTGGATGACGAGCTCCATGATCCATCACAATACCTATAAAAAATTCAATTGAAAAACAGTTCAAATGAGAAAATTTTATTGATTATGTTTTACCTTTCACAAGTTGAGTGGCTGATGAAGTTTTGTGTTGCATTTCCATTAACTCAACCATATGTAAATCGACAGATTTTCCAGGTTGTCTGATGGCTAAAATCGCATCGACACAAGCATCAGTTAAAACATCAGCTAAATTCTCGTGAACCTAAAAATTATATTTTATCCTTTAAAAAATTGAAAAGCGATTGAATCAAAAAATAAATAAGAATATTTTACTTTAGTTCTGAGAGCTGTACGGGCTATAGCGATCAAATCTTCTCTTTTAACATCGATCGAAATCTTCATGGAATCGAGAATTTCAAGAGCTTTACCTCTTGCCACATCATACCCCTCTGTGAGAATTCTTGGATGTAATCCTTGAAATTTTAAAAGCAAAGATATATCAAATGACAATCCAAAATTTTTGAAACCGTTAAATTGCACAATCATTACCTTCAGATATACGAAGATCGGCCTGTTTCAATAACTCTCCAATAAGCAAAACAGTAGATGTGGTACCGTCTCCGGTAGCATCGTCTTGAGCAGTACTGGCACGAGCGATCAAAGAGGCGGTAGGGTGTTGAATTTGCATTTCATGCAAAAGAACATTACCATCCTTGGTGATTTTGATGTCGCCGGAGCCGGAGACGAGCCTGTCGGAAAATAATTATGAACGAAACGCAAATACACATGCAAAATAAAAACGGGTGCGGCGAGTGGGTGTGTGAATTAGGTTATGTACGCCGATTTTACATTTTGAGCGTGCCGCTCGGGCCGAGGTTAGTTCGCATGACATCTTGAAGTCCTCGGGCTGCTGCGATGTTGACGGAAAGCGCTTGAGCAGCACGAGCTACTTCAGCTTTAGGGTTTAACAAGCTGATCGCTGACATTTTTGCGCTACTTTGCTATTCTGTTTCGTTGAATTTGACAAAGAAGCGACCAGAAGTTTCCGTCACTACCCAACTTCAACCACGCGCTAAGGTGTAAAGTGTTGTCGTATGCAAAAATTCACCCACGCTTGTTGATAAATTTGTGCGATTCGTCTATCTTCGTTATGTTTCGTGAAATGAACAGCTCCGAGACGTTTGCGCAAGTAACGCAAGCAAATACAACGTTTCAACGTCGATTGTAGAATACAATCGCGATAACTTTTGAAATAGTATGATTTCAATGTGTGTGTGCTACTGTCGGTGTGTGCAAGTGTCGTGGGTGCTAGTATCATTTGCGCAAACTTTTGGTCAATGAAATGAACATAAATGCAATAGATAATGTTTCAAATTTTTAATAATACGATTTGTCTGATTTTTTTACACATTCTTTTTAAAGACATTGTAATTATAATAATTAGTTTTATTACTGAAAATTAAAATTTCATCTCAATAATATTTGAAAAATTAAATGCAGGTCTTTCTTTAACAATTTATTAAAATACTTAAATACAATAAATACACATTTGGCAGTCCATTTTAAAATTTCATAAAAATGTAAGTACAATAATAATCACTATAAAAATACTAATACAATCAATCATCGTCTTCTTCTTGTTCTTGTAATTCTCTCAACCGGGCGATTGCTTCTTCTGGTTTCTGAATTAACTTCATATCTTCGGCTGCTTTCAAGCACTTTTCTGCATATTCGATCACCTTTTTCCTAGATTCATCTTCTAATTTAGTGAGGGCCATTAATATTTCCATAACATTGGTAGCGATAATTTTTTCAGCAATTTCTTTATCACTCTTCAATATATTCAATAATGTATAGACTCCACGATATTGAATTTGAACATTTGGATTTGCTAACAGGCAAGTTAAAGTTTCAACCCAATTCGAAGTCTCCTCAATAATTTTTTTACAACATACTTGACTCATATCAGATAAAATTGCTAATGCGCCAGCAGCAGCCAAAGCGGTTTCCTCATCTTCATCTTGACATAATAAACACAAAAATTTGACACGATCATTTTTAGCTTCGTGCCCTTTAACGACATCTTCAGACAAAACCATGTTAGTGAGAACTTGTGTAGCTGCTCGACGCAGCAATAAATGTTCTTCGAATAAAAATGCTTCTATTCTAGCAAGTCCGCATTCTTTTAAAATTCTCTGTCGGCATGTTTCATTCATTGAGGCTAAGTTGCATAGTGCTAATAATGATTCGAAATTTTCTAAAGCTGTACAATCTGGATGCAAAAGTGCCGTCAACGGTCTTACTATTTCTAGAATTCTTTGACCGGGGAATGCAACTTCAGGATTAATTGTTATGCCAATTCTTGCTAAAGCCTGGGCAGCTTGTTTCTTTCCGTTAGCTGTTCCTTCGAGAGCCATCGGTAATAATACTTTAGTACCTCCTTGTTGAACAACAATACCGCGCAACTCTTGTTGACTACACAACGCATTAAATACTCTAGCAATAAGTTCTTTAGAATTATGACTTTGAGTTTTAGATAAAGAAACGAGAGCAGTTGTGACGCCTTCCTTAGCAAGGATAGTTAGTCTTTTGTTAACAAAATCTGGATCATCCAATTCATGCTCTTCGGGTATGTGATGTTTAGCGAACTTTGCTAGTTCTATCATTTCAGGCAACATCTCTTGTTTTTCATAAGCATTGCATAGATTCACCAAAGTTGTGACTACACCATATATAGCAGATTGGTCACCAGTTTTAGCCAATTCTACGAGGGCTTGAATTGCTGGTTTATCTTCGACCAATTTTTCCTTTACATCTGCATCCAAAGTCAAATATGACAATCCTTCAGCGGCCCAACGACGCATATCATGATCTTTAGACGGATTAACAAGAAATCTTCTGCAAGCTTCTGCTAATTTTTTAGTCGATCCATCAGCAAATGGTCTGATAGAAGCGTCGACACCACCAGAACTACTTAATTTGCAAAGACCAACTAATGCACGAACTTTGATTCCATCATCTTTAGACTTGTATAGGTTCTTAAGTATACTCACGCCTTGATTAATTATGGCTTTCGCTTTATCTTTTTTAGAAGCTGCTGCAATTAAGCATTCGCAGGCTACTTTTTGCTGCAAGATGTCGTCAGTTCCAGCCATAACAAGTATCATTTCGATAATTCCCTCTCTAGATATGATAGCGTTTCCGACATCCAATGGGCCCAACAATAAAGAAGTAATAGCAACTGTTACACGAACTTTGGATTCAATATCAGGATTCAATAATTTATCTTTAACAAATTCATCCACTTGAGTAGTAAATCTTTCTCTTGCTTGATCATAATACATATTTTCGTATATTTTCGACAGACATACGGCAGCAATGGTTCGAGATGACGGAGTGACATCCATGGCTGATTCATATTTATATTGTTCCAGTTCGCTACAAACTTCTAGTAGTCTATGAACGCCTTTGATTTCGACGAAGCGCTCAGCCCAACTGAGTGCGGTGTAATGACAATTCTTCATGATTAAATCAATAATAGCATCTCTGGCCAAACCTGATATAACTCTATTGGTGATAGAATATGTAAGGCATGTTAAAAGAGTATCGATTTCATTTTTGTATAAATCACAAAGTTTTTGATCAGGTTTGCTATCTGGTTTGTTGTCCATACCAGAAAAAGTGTTTAAAATGCACTGCATACAATACTGAGCGGCATTTACACGATCCTCGCTTCGGCAGTCGATCAATTCCAAGAACCAAGGGATACCACAAGTCTGAAGAATGCCTTTGACTCGTTCGACATTCTTCTGACATAACTGACCGACGATTCTTATTGCATTCAACGAAACACTTTCATTCTTTTCCAATTTTATAATTTTGTGGATTTCACGGATGACTCCTTTAGAATACATGATCTCGGCGCCAGCTTTTTCTTTGGCGAGGACAAGCAAATTGTTCATAGCCGTCTCGCGTTTTTCACGGTCTTCGGTCGGATTGAAAGCTATGCTGAACATTTTATCTACCTTGTTTTCAGTTTGGGCATTCTGTTGAGCTCGCTCTTGCACAATTTTGAACAATCTAGTGAGGACGGGCTGCACAGCTTTGTTCGAAGGGTCAACGTTCAGGACAGCCCTGGCATCTCTATACGACTCCTCGTAGCGTTCTAGAGCTTCGAAAGCTTGAGATCTCCTGAACAGAGCTTTTGGATCTTCGGGGATGACTCGGAGAGTAGCATCACAATCTTCTACAGCTTCCTTGTATTGCTCGAGTTTTAAATAAGCTGCCGCTCGATTTTTATGGTAAACGGCTACATCTCTTTCTTCCCCGCCAGCCTTGACCGCTTTTGTGTACAAGGCTATGGCTTCTTCGTACTTGCCGGCGGCGAAGGCTTGGTTTCCTTCGTTTTTGAACTGTTCGGCTTCCGCGCTTGTGATCGTCATCGTTTCTGATGCAGACTGACGAACGGGGACCGTCTGCAGACCTGATAAATGCTGGAGCTCTGGAAACTTCTGGTATATGACAGGAATAGAATCAAAGTATCACAACTGGCAGGCGGCCAGCGCCCTTGCCCCCTCCCCTTCTTCCCGTATCGGGTTTCGTATCTTTTTTCAATCAATAACAACTTTTTCTGCATATTTTAACTGTGGATTTTTATAAAAGGCATGAACTGAAAAGGGCTCCGATTCGCTGAAGTGTATCTGAAATTTAAAAGTTTGCTAAATCTCGAACACGTGTTTTCTGGGAATGTTGCCATCGCTTTGACAACAAATCCTGTGATACCAGAAGTGAATATTCCGGATGTTTCTCGAAAAATAATTTGGCAGTTGGCTGGGCAGCATAGTCAGCTGATCGTGTGACAGTTTTAGCTCAAATTTGACAGATTGACGTTGATTACATCTGCGCTTTAGTGCTTTGTACAAATGCTGAAATTGGCTATTTATTTGATAAAATAGTTAATTATAAACTTATCCTGTAATAATTTTGACATCTTACAGTTTACTAGATGTATCCAATTATTGTTTGTTTTCATTCATTTATTTCTTTGAAAATTATTTAATTGTATTCAATGATTTCAGATATCTGAAATTAAATGGCTGTTCTAAAGTTGAATTCGAATTGGTCCACATTGGCATTTGTTCGCCGACTATTTACAAACGGTGTTATAAATTCGTCGAAAATTGTTCGGTGTTGGAATTGTGATGAACCTTCACCTCATGTGTTTTGTAAAAGTTGTAATTGTCTTCAAAGGCCCAATTTAAATGATAATTATTTTCAATTATTGGGAGTAGATCGAGAATTTAATGTAAACGAGACAACACTTTCTAAAAAGTTCAAAGATCTTCAAAAAGTTTTACATCCAGACAAATTTAGCAACAAGTATGTAATCCTTAACATATACTAATTTTCCTGCTAAATACATCTACCTAAAATATCAACCCTATTGTCATTACTCTTTTTCATGATTTTAATATATATGTATGTATATATATTCATATATAAAATTTTATATCCTAACTTAACGATTTTAAGGACACAGGCCGAACAAAAAGTATCAGAGGAATATTCGTCACTTGTTAATAAAGCTTATTCTACTCTAGCCAGTCCGCTTTCAAGAGGTACTACTAAACGAATAATATATGCTTAAAATACGTAAGTTTTATTGTAAAAATATTTGTTATTTAAGGAATATACATGTTGAGCTTGAAAGGATACGAGTTACCTGAGAAAACTGATTTAGAAAGCACTTTTTTACATGAAATTATGGAAAGAAACGAGGAGGTGGAAAATGCAGATTCACCAGATGAAATACTCCGACTAGAACAGGAAAACAAAATAATTCTTACAGAATTACAAGACAAATTAAATAATGCATTAAAAACAGACGATAACGATACGGCTATTAAAGTACTCGTTCGAATGAAATATTATATAAGTATAGAAGAACAAATTAAGAATGTCATAAGAAATATGAGAATTGTTAAATAATAAATAGACAAAGTACTTTATTATATATGATTTATTAAATACACTGAAGCACTTTTGTGCTGTATGGTAATAAATAATGAGATACACAAAAGTTCAGATGTAACGTTACTAAATTAGCAGTACACATTGTACATACATAATACGTGTAAATTGATGTTTATGAAGAATGTGTATTTGTGATATAACATATTCAATATACAATTTTGAGAACCATCTTTGGCTAAAATACATAAGTATAAATCATATGCATGTTTTCAAAATAAGTAGAGTAACTTTTCCATATAACACATTTTAATTCAATAAGATTAACAAAATAACTTACTGTACATTTACAATGTATAATTAATAACGCCATTAAAATATAATGAGATTACATCATACAGTTTGAAGACCATATTAAAACTGTTAATGGTAGTAATAAAATATCAACATGACGTTTTTAAGAATAACAAAAATTAACAATGACTAAATATATACACAAACGTATTAAATAATACTAACTATTATATATAAGTATTGCACTTTCACTCCATGCAATTAACAGTGAAATTATGACAGAATTTTATTTCCAATTATAAATTTATTTAAGAAATAAGGTTAGTGAACTTGAGCAGTACTTAACATATATGGTAAAGTAATATTTTTTTATAAAATACACCATATATATTATATATATAATTACTAATATATGGCAAATTTTTAATGGAAAACATTCTAACCGCATTAATATATAATATAATGAATCTTGAAATTCAAACAAGGAATGATAAAAAATATTGGTTATGGTATTGAGACTTTAATTATTGAAATAAAGTATATTGGAAACTAGCAAGTTGGAATGTGCATGCGAAAAACAACCAAATGATCTTATCACAGAAAAAACTAAATATACAATTTACTATTGTTTTGACGAAACCTATATAACATGATTTTTAAAAATACTTTTCGAAACAAAAAAGAATAAATGTTACTAAAATAATAATAGAAACCCGAAAATTAAAATTCCAAGTATATTTGATTCAATGATTCAATCTATAATAAATTGATTTCAAGCAATTTTTTTATGAACCCATATTATATATGTATATCGAATATTTGTGAACGAGGTATAAAAAAAACTACCATCTTAATTTTGTTCATAATTACATAAATACTGATCTTAAAGGCCATTAGAATTTATTATCACTGTGAAGTTAGCTTATAGTACACATTTTTTTAAAATCACTATCTTCACCATCAGCCAGCTCCGTTTCACTAATGACAGGTTTTCTACTACTCACATCTGGTAAATACGGTTCGTAATCAAGGCCCGTTCGTTCATAGAAAAGCATATATGCTGAACTTGGATCGATAGATGGATTAACACTAACACATGGTTCGTCAGACTTAAGAGCAGGAGTCAATTCTTTGCAGGAGCTGTCGTTATAATAATACCATGCTCCGCTGGGATTTTGAGCATAAGAAACATAATGACCTCCATTCATCATTCCAGAGTGGCTCTAATAATTCAAAACAAACATGTGAATGTTTATAAAATATACAATTATATAATTTTCGTCTTTGTTGAAAACTTACCACGACTGCGTACAAGCGATATTTCAAATTGAATGGGTCTTCCCCCGCTTTCAATTTATGTTGATGAAAATCTACAAAATTGTCGTCTAAAACTGGAGTTTTCAATAGACTTGTTGATTCTAATCTTTCCCGATTCGGTGCAAGAAGTGAACTTTTTCGTTTGGACATTCCTGAATTTCCTTTTGAATAATTAACATCATTATCTACATTCTTAACGATAGTGTCGATTTTATCGTTTGATTCAGTTGAATTCAATAATGTTTCTTGTGAAGTATTTTCGCACGAATTTGAATAATTCCCTATCAGCGTAGTTTCATCTAGATTATCAAACGTTTCATCATCACTAGAATCAACAGTGTTCAAAACATGTTTCGATTTGAAATGTTTTAATTCAGCATGCCTCAAAATAGTTTCTTGAGGTATGGAAGCCAAGAATGCAGTAGGATCAAAATTTTTGTACGGAAAATCGACAACCTTTTGAGACTTAATCCATTTATTGTTAACATATTGGAACCGCTTCAAATGAATAATCTGAAATTTTTATTTTATTGTTAGTAAAAATAAAAATTATAATATTGTTATAGTTGTATAATGAAAAATTATATTGAAAAACATACGAGAATAGGAGGAAGTCTCCATATTTGCAATTTTTTCGTAGCTGGTTGACTAGTGCGGCACGATGCACAGCTATATCTTTGTTCTAATTGCTCTTCAGAAGTGAATGCGTTTAGGCAATGTTGCAGTTGAACAGCTGCAGCGTGTGCCATACGACTTTCAGCTACTGAAGGATGTTCTTTCCACAACTAAAATCAGAAAACAAATAAAGATTAATTAGTAACTGAATATTAATAGATAAAAACATCAACTCATGAATAAAGTAATGCGAAAACTATAAATGTACCTTTTCTCTTGTGCTTTGGTATCTTAAATGTAAAGCCGTTGGATCCCAATCTATCGCAATATAAATATCTTTAAGTGGATTGTATTCTGTTTCATGAGACTGTTTCAAATTAACTTTGAGATCTTTGAAATCTAAACACGTAACTTGTGAATCAAATAGAGAATCACTGTCATCGCTAGGGATAGGACCAGATTTTTTCTTCAAACGAGGACTGGAGTTTGGTGAATTACTCGAAAAATTCATCTGTTGTGATACTTCTGTATTTCTTCGAACTACAGACGGTTCTAAAAATTATTTGACAATAACAAAAGATTTCAAGTGCAAATAAAAAAATTTACAAATATTAAATTTCCATACCAATATTGAAATTCAAGTTAAGAATGAAAGGATCATCACTGCAAGGTATTATACAGCCACGACAAAATCTAGTCCATGGACAAATAGCACATCTTATGCCGCCATTGCTAACTATTCGCAAGGTAAACGGAAAAGTATAACCTAAACTATCATCACTGAAATTCAAAACAAAACTCGTGAAGTTGAATTTTTTTATATTCAAATATATAAAGAAAAACTAATACCAGTCAGTCGCATGGTTTGATTGATCGGGAGGTGTTATTGGTGGAACACTTAAAAGTCTAGTCACTTGTGTCCAAACAGTTGTATAAAAATGTTTACTGCTACAGCCTTCAGAAATTGGAATCAATAAAGGCAAACCAAAGAGTTCAGATTTGTTTTTATGTTGCGAAAGAAAATATGTATCTTGTCTGGTCTGTTTTCTGTGTATAGCAATCAAAAAACAAGCTCCCATAATATGCGATAGTTTCGCATCATCTTCTGACGATATTCTATTATCAGTCTCTTGAATATCATGATTAATGAGTTTCTTAGGACTATTATTACTTGAGTTTAGTTTTAAACTAAGTGTCGGTGAATTTTTCACGTTGAATTTAATACATGATTTCACAGAATTAGCTGTACTGAATGATTGCCTTTCAATGGAATTAGATGGTTCACTGGAAATATTATTAACTTCTTTTTGAGAATCATCAGATGTTTCAATAATATGATTAGACTTGGAACTATTTTTGTTCATCAAATAATTATCAGAAACAGGACTATTACTGCATTCGCTAGATGATGATAAACGCTGAAAATAAAAAATACCTATTAAAAAATAATTTAACAGCAATACGAAAACCACAAAAACCACTACACATATACTGATAAAAGTTGTCTATTTACAATAATTTATACAAATATACTTAACTTAATATAGAGTATTATTAAAGTGAAAAAATTAACATGTTTACTATCACCCTAAAATAAATAATTAAAAAAATGTGAATTACCAAACCAATAAAATACATTTAGTGCATTAGTTTAAAATTATATTTTTGTGTTATTTTTTTTTTCTAGAATTTAAAATGCTAGCAAAAAATTATCTTTATTTAAAATCATCTATACAAGCAAACTTATTAGATATGAAGATATAAAATTACGACCTATTTCAAAAATCCGAAAATATTGAAATGAAAATAATTATTTTGATCAAATAATTATACTCTTAGATAAACAATTACTAGTGAAAGACGTGACAGATAAATTTCGACTGGTGTAATCAATACCTTGAAGCATAAAATAGCAGGCATGCACAAGGAAGAAGTAGAGGGCCGGCTTACCTCAGCATAATTTGTTGCTTCTGTTTCAACACGTCCAGATTTGACATCTATAAACAGTCAAGAGTAGTTGAAATATCAAAATGTTATTTACAAATATTAGAATAGGTGAATGGGTTTATTATTTATATGAATACCAATATGGAAGTTAAATGGATATTAAAAAGTTATTAAAAAGGAAAACACATAGTAATAATAATACAGTGAGATAACGAAATATACATAATCGATTTTTAAAAGTGTGACGTAAAGCAACAAAAGTTATTTTGGAATAAAATTTAAGCACAAATAAAAAATGTCCTTATCTCTTACGCTTCTCCACTTGAAACAATAATCCAATTGAGTTATAAATATTTTTTGATATAATTAACCAAATTGAATTGACTGCTTGGATTTCAATGTATTAATTTAATTTAATAAAATAAACAAAACATAATATTTTTCACCTTTGCCATAATCAGGTAAACAAGTATAAGAAAAAACAGATGGAAGCTGATATGCAAATAAGTTGATCGTTGAAGAGTTTAAGCGAATACGATTTTTCAAGTGGGGGAATCGAGTAGGTATAGGGCCATTTATTTCAGCTATCAACAGCTGTTTAGCATCAATGCCACAAAGTTTTGATAATGCTTCTTGAAGATCACAATATCGTCCTTCAGAATTTAATCGTATACCATATTTTACCGGCACTGAGCCATCGAGAAGGATCACTGAAACAAAATGGTTTTGTCAAGTAATATTAATAAATTTAGTATATAATAAAAGATATTTGTATTGAAACAAAAAATTGCTTACCTAAAACTTCAACTAATACATAACTTTCCATCGGTAAAGGTAAACTAAGCATATTGAATGGATCAAAACGTACTGACTCATGTTTACAATTAGAACATGTAACCTAAAACGAAAAAAAAACGTGTGTATTATCTGGGAAATTAAGAATCTGTGACAATTTTAAGGAAAAACTTTTTACTTTTGATTTAAGTTGTCCATAAAAAAGCTCAGTTATAATTGATTGATTCCTGATGGTATGTTGTTCCCATGCTTCTTGAGCAACTATCTAAAAATGCAAATAAAATCGAAGTCAATAAATTCAAATTGAAAATAAAAAGAAATATATATGAAAATTAAACAAACTTGATCTGGTCTTCCATCTGAGTCTCGTAATTCAGTGTACACACGAGTATCTACACGATTTAAATCTTCATGTAACGCATCTAAAAGCCATGCCAATAATTCCTGAGAATCGTGTTGACCACCACCACTAAAACGGTCAGCGTTTTGCCATATACACCATCTTACTCGTAACGGTGCAACAGATCTGACTCCCCCACTCCAAACCTATTTAAATTTTTATTGGCATCACATAAAATAATACATAAAAAAAATTCGATTTGGTCAACAAATTAAACACACCTCTTTACATAATTCACCATATCTTTGGGCAAGAGCACCTCGAGTACCAAGTGGATTACTCATGTTTAGCTCATATATGTGCATTCCTCTAGTAAAGTAACGAGTTAAAGGACCAGTGTTCCAAACCTGAAATAATATTAAAGTGATCAGTTCCATTGATTTATTCCATTTTTTAGTATATACGGTTGGTAAATCGTACAGCTTGAAGAGCAGCATTCATGAAACAAGTATTTCCTAAATTTTGAAGACCAGTCGCTCCGGGAGGATGTGGTATTGTACCGGGTGTAGCGTTGGTAGATGTAGTACGTTTCCCACCAATAGATAAAGCAGTTTTGCTAAAATTTAAAATAATATGTATATAATTTGAAATCTTGAATAGTTTAAATACTATTTTAAAAACTGTACCTAAGAGCACCCATTTCTTCAGGCCACGTTAAGTCTTTATTACGAACTTCTATTAACAGTCGCTGACCATCGCCAACACCCAATTGAGACAAAGTTATCATTTCTTCTTCTAAAAGGCTTAATGAACCTCCATCTTCCGATGTTGAATTCGAATTTTCATCTATGAGCCATAATCGTACTTCTTCACGAAATAGTCCCAGTTGATTACATATAAAATCGCAAACCTGAAATTTTAAAGTAAATTAAAAATATATCATTTAAAATTTAAAGAATAAGTAGAAAAAAAAATGATATACCTGTTTTACAGAAGCGAGTCTTGAAAATGCAGCAGTATATGCTAGATATCGATGAGGCGCCGTCGGTGGAGAGGGTTGATAAGAAGCAGCACCAACAGTGGATAAAGCAGCTGCTCCATATCCACCAACCATGCCAGACCATGAAGAAGTATTAGGCGCTAAAGAAATAATAAGCTTGTTTTAGAATCGATTGCAAGAATTGTAGTTGTAGATAGTACATAAAATTGTATATGAAAAAAAAAATCACCATGATGTTGAGGTGTAATCGTATGTTTCATAAGTCTTAGATTTCTAGGATATAATTCTAGTTCCACTCCAGATTTCGGAGGTTGTATTACCTAAAAAAGTATAACATCAAAAAATTTTCATCTCAAGAAGATTATTTTAGACATAAATAAAATAAAAACCTGTCTAGGTAGAGGCTGAGGTCCGCCATACCATTGAGCTAAAGCTTTCCATAAAGAATCAGGCACAAGTTCAAAATCTCTATGTTGCGATAAAGTCAAGTCTTTTTTTAAATGTCCACCTTCACCAGTCAAAGTTCGCACCTAGAATAAATAAAATGTATTTAAATACATCTGAATAATTAAAATTTTTAGTACATCACTTGAAATTAAGTACATTATAAGGATTAGGCGCTAATAAATTAGAATTGTCTATAGGTCCTGGACGAGCACACTGAGAACTACTGTTGCTTGATATGCCACTGCTACTACTACCGCTTCCAAGAGAGCCTGTTTCCGCCCGACTAAGAAGATCTCCCATATAATCTAAAATGTAGAAATATAAAATGATCTAATCATTTGAAACAAAAAATAGTGAAAGAAATATTAAAATCAATACCAGGCGAATTGTTGAAGTTTTCATCGCATACTATCGCCTCATCAACATTGGGATTGGTATGATTTCGAATAGCAGAACGTCCACATACATAGCAAGAATCAATTTTATCAGAACTATTACCATTGCTACCAGTGTATGTTAGCCATGTAGACCAC
The DNA here is from genome assembly GCA_028571205.2 of Hydropsyche betteni. Lineage (NCBI taxonomy): Eukaryota > Metazoa > Arthropoda > Insecta > Trichoptera > Hydropsychidae > Hydropsyche > Hydropsyche betteni. The sequence continues at coordinate 4,754,696 of JAOXNN020000052.1, read as the reverse complement.
CAATCGGAAGAAATTAAGTACCAAAACTGACCAACCGAATACCCTCGACGTACTTCACGATGCAACCAACCGAGCACTACAATAAAATAACGTTTAGACTGTGATAAAAAATGAAGATATGATGATGAAATAAAAATAGCAACAAACCAATTTCTTGTTCTTGATGTTTGCATTGCGGTCTTAATCCGAGGACTATATGGCACACTTGATAGATCAATTGAAGAAACGGTGCAATTAATGATTTTCCTTTATCTACGTGCCAAATTAAAAAGTTTTCTTGAGAAAGACCCCAGTATTCGCCGTCAGAAGAATCAGACAATGAATTGAAATCTCCGTCACCAGCAATTTTTTTCGATTCCAAGTTATTATTACTTTGATCTGATAATTCATTTAAATGTACATTGGATATATCCGTATGGACACCGTCATTGTTTGTAAATAGCATTTCTTTGGATCGTTTTTTCGAGGAGGTCACGTTGCTTTCTAAAGTCAACATACTTTTTAAAGAATCGAAAACGTCGTCGAATTTAAACACTCCATTATTTTCTAGAGAAGATTGATCTTTGGACATCGTATTGTCTTGGATATGCGGAGATTCGTTAGCCACAAAACATAGAATATTTATCATATGAACTACTTCGGCTCGATTCAAAATTCCATCACGATCGGCATCAAATATTTTAAAACAAACTAAAAAATTTAAAAAGTTGTTTATAATTTTTATAAGATAATAAATTAAATATTGGTTTAAAGACAAAAATTTAAATAGCTAAAAATATTATTTTTACATTTAACTCGTTCGCTGATAGGACCTCTGCATGCGGCACTTAATCCGCAGCATAATTCTTTGAAATCTACATGATTGTCACGATTTTCGTCGAGAGCTAATAATAAACCTTGCAACGCAGCTCTGGGTATAGGAGGCGACAGCAAGGGTCCTAAACATTCAGCATCTAACTGTCCACTGGGGCTCGTGTTTAACAGTTTCCAAAAGTATTTTTCCAGTAAACAAATATCCTGAAAAAATAAGTATTTTACTTTTTGATCCGACACGAAGAATTAAATTCGTCGGTCAGAAATAGATCTTAGATTTATACCCTTTCTTCTAAATGTGTGACGCCGGCTAGACTTTGATAAAAGGTAGGAGTTTCTAAATCGGAAGTCAAATTCACGGTGGGTTCGATGAGCAACCAATTAGAAAATACCGTGGCATTTTTTCTCATGAGCAACCAGGATCGGAACGTTTCAAAATTAATTTTATCCCCTTGCCCCCCGAAAAGAGTCGTAACGAGTACATGTAAATTGATGTCGTTACGTTGAGATTTTATAGATATGAGGGACGATTTTTCTATCGTCAACGCTTCCACGAAGTCCGATTTTAAGATGTAAGTTCCTGCATCGTTGCAATAGAGTGTCCAAAGAAACCTAAAATGCATACAAAATGAAGATCAACATCTTTGTCCGAATTTTTTTTTTTTTAATAGTGCCGAAAATATGTAACATCGACCATAATCTCAAACTGATTCGCACTAGAATAATGCTTTCTATAGATTACAATGGAGTTTAAAATAACAAAGATAAGATAAGAAATTATGTGCTGAGATTGGCACGTAATTTAAATATTCACATCGCGAATACGATGTCTAAAATTCGAAACTGTACAAAATATTCGTGTAAAGAATGATTGTATACGAAAACGACTCAGTTAATGAAAAATTAAGGGTTAAATATAAACAGTGGGAGAACAAAGAAAGGGGGAAATACGATACCTGATTTTCTCCTCTTGCGTGCCTTTGGTGAGCAGCACCAGAGCGCAGACGAGCTCGCGAAACTGCAGCCCCCGCTTGGAGCCTCCGCAGGCGACGAACAAGCGGTCGGCGAGGGGCGGAGGCGCCCCGGACAGGACCTCGCAGCCGAAAATGGGCGCGGACAGGGCGCCGCCGCCCGCCGCCCGCTTGAAAGCCTCCCGCAGCCTGCGCACCTCCGCATCAGACACTGAAACGAGACGGAACTGCGTCACGACAAAGCGCCGAGCGAACGTCTAACAGTAAATGGGAACGGAAGGACTCACGTCTGCGGAGGGCATCCTCGTAGGAAAGGAAGCCGGGTCGCGACTCGCGGCCGCCCATCGCGGCCCATCACCTTGTTCACCTGTCAAAACAGCCCTAGCCTGTCGCGCCCGCGCACCCTCTCGCCCCTTCGCGGCTTCGACGTGCCCGTCGCGTTGAACGGTCGCTCTGCAATCGGCGCGGACGTCGGCCCAACTCTTGGTGAATATTTTTCGTAATGTTTTGGTTTGGGTGCATGAATTTTTTGTTGATAAATTTGCGTTTCAAACGCGGACGGTTCGTGTGGGGTTTTAGTGGAGGGACTGTTGCAATTAAAATGAACATATTTAAGTAGTACGGTACTACTTAAATATGTTCACACTACTACTTATACCTAAGCAATTATACTAAATACGGAGAATCAAAATGCAGGTAGTCTTCGGCTTACTAGATATGTTCCTGAACTTCAGAATTATGGTCAGAATTTTAATTAAAAACGGTTAGAATAAAATGACGAATTGTCAGTACAAAATAATAAATGGTCAGAATTTAATAACGAAACGGTCAGAATAGGGTTCTTAATATTATTCTAACCATTTAATATAAATTCTGACAAATCCGGTTAAAATTCTGATTATTCAATATTTATTCTGACCTTTTTGATTAAAATTCTGACCAAAACATGATTAAAATTCTGACCGATATCAGATGAATTCTGATAAATGGGATAAAAATTCTGACCATTTAAATAGTAGCCATACTTTTTTGTGAGATCTGTTGGTAGCAGTGTATCGCACTGACAGGAGCACGCTCGTGACGGGTATACCGAATCCGAAGCAAAATGTTGAAGGTTTTGTACAGAACGGTGCTGAGGCGCACGTCCACCTTGGCCCTGGTGTCCGTGGCCGGCGCTTTCTACTTCGAGCGACTGTTCGACTCGACCGCCGATGCCATGTTCGAAAGCATCAATAAAGGAGTGAGTTGCGTAACGATCGCCTTGTCGATAGTCGAACGTCAAACGTTGCGTCTCCCCATAGAAATATTATTTATGTTAAATGTTTAATACGAACTTTGACATTCGTTTTTGAGTTCGTAGTACAAAATGTTCATTTGAAAGTTTTCGCTCTGAAAATTTCATTGTTGCTTTCAATTTTACTGATCTTTTGTTTTTTGATTTTTTACAGAAATTATGGAACGACATCAAAGGCAAATATGAAGAATAAGTTCGGTTACTCATAATAGGATATGTTTGCAAGAGTTTTTTTTTTTTTAATTAAAACTTGTCAATAGCCAATGTTAATTATGTTATGAATAAATATTTATTTCGATGATCTGTAATTTTTATTTCTCAATATGAATTTTTGATGTACTCTAAAAAGGGAATGTATAAAAAAAATTGCTTTATTTATCTACTTTTATTAAACGTTGAAAGTAATGAGAAAAATTAAAAATATAACATGGATAAAACTAAAAAAATACATTTCACGGTTCTTCTTGAACTTCCCATGGCTTTTCGTATCTGAGTTTATCCCATGGTCGCTGTGCGAACAATCTCTTTGATTCCCACAATTTCACTCCGCCATCTTCCATGCTTTTTACAAATTTTTCACATTTAGTGCCCGGTTTTGGAGTTAAACTGTTATACATTTCAATTATGCCGAACTTCAAACACCTATCGGCTAGAATCCTGCCAAGATTTATGTACGCACACGTATCCGTACAACTGTACAACTGTTTCTTGATCGCCCATTCGGAAGTGCTCGCTTCGATCACTGGCCCGTTTTCAAAATGCACGATTCGAGCGGTCAAGTGTCTACCGGTGACTTCCAATTCTAACCTGTGAACGAATTTTGATTTAGTACGATGAAAGAAAGAGTGAACTTCAAAAATTGACGACATACTTGTGCCAGAAATTATGACCGCCTTTATCCAAATAGTATCCGCACGGTCGATATCCAATACGTAATCGTTCGAGATTCCGAGGATTGCGATTTTCTAAGAACAAATTCACCCCCGATTCTAATGATTTTTTGATCGCGTTTCGCACCATTTTTTGAGGTTGCATAAAAATCGTAAATGACAACTATGGCTCTGACATCATAAAAGTTGCACATGTGCTGTGGTTATCCAAACGACATTGACACGCCCCGACAATAGCACACACTACAAGTTTTGGAAAATTTGGCAAATTTCATGATGATCAAATGATCCAATTCATAATCATTAGCAGCCTATTAGTTATCCATTACAGGACAAGACCTTGTCAGACAAATGTGTTGGTTTAGGACACTCAGTTACATTTTGCCGGGCTTAATGATCCAATTAATGATGGATTTGTAATTTATTCTAATCATACTATTTCGAAAATTTCCATGGATTCCATTCTATGCTAGGTGGTGTAGTGACGTGTGAATTATTGCCGTTTAGACAAACGTTTGGGGATCATTTGAATTTTGAATCATATCATATATGTATAGTAAACCCCCCTACAACGTCGAGATAGGTTCGACATTATAAGGGGGACTTAGCGAAATCAATAAATGACACATTTTCATTTTTCTTTTTTTTTATATTTTTACGAATTAATTGTTTTTTTCAAATAGGAAGGTAAATTTGAAAAAAAATTTTTTTTTTTAAATCACGTTATAGGGAGGACGCTGCAAACTTTATAGGGAGGACGTTATAAGGGGGTTTACTGTATTTCGAAATATTCCGAAGATTACGTTCTATCTATACTCGGTGTTGTCCGGGGACGTGTGAGCTATTGCCGTCTGCCGTCTGGGGAATGTAGGGAAATAATAAATTAAACATTTTCATTTATCTTTTTATGTGTTGCTTGTTTCAAATGCATTTGAATCAAATTTAAGAAATGATAATTTATTTAAAAAAAAAATTACGTTGTAGGGAAGACGCCGCAAACGCCATAGGGGGGACGTTATAGGGGGTTTAAAATATTTCAAAATTTTCCGCAAATTGCGTTCTATACTCGGTGTTGTGGTGCCGTGTGTGCTCCCGTCGTTTAGACAAACGTCTGCGAACCATTATAATCAAACCATTCCGAAACATTTCACCGATTGCCATCAATTGCCGGCGGTGTGGCGTCGCGTGCGCAACTGTCGCCGCGCGCCAACGTCGTTTCCGCGATCGCCGTTCGTGCAATCGTCCACGAACCGACTCGCGCTCGGATTGTCAAAACATCGCGTCCCGCCTCCCTCGCGACAGAAGCGCGCAACGAACGCAACTTTCTCCGCGTCGAAAACGAACTTCGGCGTTTTCCCCCGAACGAGGCGCAATAAGCGCGACATCATAATCGCGTGGGCGCCAGTCGCCTTCGGCCGGGCGCCGCAAATAGAGGGGCGGGGCGCATGTGAGCACCAGGCGCCTAGAGAGGGGCGCATGTCACATGTCGGCGGCGGGGGGCGCAGGCGAGCCGGGGGCGGAGGGGGCGGGCGCCTCCACCTCCGCCGACGCGGCCTCCGAGTGCTCCTCCAGCAGCACCCTGCACGAGGGCTCGGTCATCTCCACCGTGCCGGACCGCCACGGGTTCCTGGGGGGCACCCAGTACAGCCCCGAGCCGTGAGTTGCCCTCGCATATGTCACATATGTTGAAGACGTATGCGTTCGGTCGCTGCGTGACCCGCGTTGATTGGTTGCGGTCGGGACGTGGGTTGTTTTGGAATCGATCGTTTGTTTTTATGTCGCTTGTTTTTGGCGCGGTGGCTATCTGAAATTGTGTGACTTTTCGATTGGGTTGTCGACGTTTGGTATGTTGTGAATAGGAAGCGGTTTTGTAATGCCGTTTCGACAGTATTATGGTTGTGGCATATGTTTCATGTTTGCTTTCTTAGAAAATATTTTTTTATAAAAATTTAATGTATGGTAGAAATATGGCATCTGTAGTTTTGGATGATGTTGCCGGTATGCAGTTAAAGCTGGCTCGAGACGCCGGCGTAGATTGGGGTGCATATTAAAGGAAAGACGGTGGGCTACCAGCTACCATTCTATGTACAGTGGAAATCATTTAAAATAAAAACGCTTAAAGTAAAAAATCGGCTCATATGAAATAATACTGCTATCCTGACAAAATTATGTAATTTCATACTTTCTACTTTGAACATGAAAAAATTTAATTTCCCAAATGAACAAAATGTATCAGTTGTCGGCGGCCGCATCGTCACCCCTTTTTCACTAGATTACAATTTTCAAACAATAATTCTTCGATACCGCTTGTACTAATTTTTTCAATCTATGGACAAACTGGCTTCGAATTTGATGACTCGTATGTCAGTGTCGAATTTTGTGAAAAAAATATTTTTAATTAAATGAAATGCAAAACTACCTAACAGGAAATCAAATTAATTATATTTCACAACATAGAAAACGTTGGCATGTTTTTTTTTAGCATATGACAAATATGAAATAATATTTCAGTCGCCTCCGTTTTATGTTAAACAATCTCCACTTTAGTACCATATGTTTATTTGATTAGTTGCTTAATCATACGTAAATGACCTGAGGTCATTCAAAAAGGGACGGTTTTAATATTCAAACTCTTATTGTGTCACCTTCCCTATTTTAACACTCAGTGGGCGTACTCGATAAGGAAAAATGCTCCAACTTCCGTTGATATCGGAAAGACCTCGTCATTAATTGATCATTGTACAAAACAACCTTGTCCTTAATTAAATTCTGTATATTTTTAATCATTAACATAATCAGTCGCTTATTTAATCTTTTGCACGTATTTAAGTCTTCGATTATATCATTGTTTACAGGAGGCGAATATTATCTCCGACCACGATTTTGAGAAGAGAACAGAAATGGATCCGCATGCTCAACAACTGGGAAGGTTTCATGAGTAAAAATTACAAAAAAGTTCGCGAAAGGTGTCGAAAGGGAATTCCAGCGTCTGTGAGGGCGCGCGCATGGCTCTACCTCTGCGGCGGACAATTACTAATGCAACGCCATCCGAAACTTTACCAAGAATTACTCACCGATCCGGGAGATCCCAAATGCATGGAAGATATCAAGAAAGATCTTCATCGACAGTTTCCTTATCACGAAATGTTTGTGAACGAAGAGGGTCCAGGGTAATTTTTTTAATATTTTCATTATTTTTATTTAATACTATGATGCTAACGTTTTCGGTTAACCGTTTTCGCAGACAACAAGAATTATTTTCAGTATTGAAAGCGTATTCTGTGTTAAATCCTAAAGTTGGCTATTTTCAAGCGCAAGCACCCGTCGCAGCTTTTCTTCTCATGCATATGCCAGCCGTTCAGGCATTCTGGTGCTTAGTTAGTATATCTGACAAATATCTTGCTGGATATTATAATCCTGGCCTAGAGGTATGTATGAAACATTTTAAATTTATTAAAAAATGTTTTTTTGCTAATCAAGTTATTTTTTTAGGTTTTACAAAGAGACTTAGATATATTGTTTGCATTGTTGAGGAGAACAGCTCCGTCTGTGTACCGTCATTTATTGCGGCATCACGTTGAACCTTCACTCTATGCTACTGAATGGTTCCTTTGTGCTTTGACGCGAACGTTGCCGTGGGATTGTCTTCTGCGGCTTTGGGACTGCTTTCTCTGTGAAGGAGTCAAGGTCTGACACTCGCCTCTCCTTAAAATTCAACTTCTTCTATAATTAAACTATTTTAATTTTCGATTACAGGTTTTGTTTAAAGCTTCCCTTGTAATATTACAAGGATCTCTTAGTTCGAGTAAAGTGAGAAAAAAGGCTGCTGGTCTTTGCGAAACGTTGGAAATCCTAAGACATCCGCCTGAAAGTATTTTATGTGAAGATTATCTCATTTATCATATGGCTCGTTTGAATTTGACTGAAGAAGACTTTGAACTTGAACACCAACGACAAACCGCTAGAAGGAAATCGAATATCAAAAGGTAACTGTATTTGATAGAAAAACACTTTGATTTGTAATTATCAACTGTAAAAAGAGATAGAGACTTGTCATCTTGAAAAGTTTACGTATCAAGCAATTTTCATACATTTTTATACCAATATAAAATTCAAAATTTTTATACTGTATTTTAAGAACATAAGATTAGATATTCTATACGAATACTAGATTTAACTATATAAATAAATATAATTTTGTTTTTTTTTTATTTATTTATACATTCCAGTTGGTTTCAGCATTTTTAGTAGTCTTTTTTTTTTTAATGAATAACGTTTCATATAATATTATTTTGAAAATCAAAGCTTTTTTGTAATGTTCTGAAAGCTGCAGCACAAAAACCCATTTCCATAACGTTTTTGTAACATTTATAATATTTTTATACATTTTCATAATATATTTAATGTGCCATTGATTTAATCTTTGTAAATTGGTATAGTAATGTACCAGTTACCTATTTGTAATTTTCCATAGGAATATTAAAAAAATATATATATAATCTACAAAGTGTCAGTTGTAATTAGTAACTATTTGGTGACTTTCGCCTTATATCAATTGTGTATTATGCTAAATATATGGGTGTATACTTGTGTGTCTAAATTACGAAGTTTGCTATATCCCGATAGTGAGTTAGGATTGGATATTTCACAATGTGTTGTAAGGATATTCCTGTGTGTGTTTGTCAACATCATAAATAATCTAATTCTTTCATGGTATGTTTCGTCAATTATAATCATAAAATATTGACCGTATAGTATGCATTGCATATAGTATCCGTGAGTCGCAGTTAACCATAATTGTAAATTGATATAATTTATCAATTGAATTTATCATTATTGGTCATGTTTCGATGACGAAATGAATCATAAATTTTATCTGTTCAATAATTTTAGTTAGGGTTTTCCTTTTTTGTTTTTTTGTGTGATGATAAAAACAGTATTGAAATTTAAATTGTAGTATGAAATATTAATTTTTAATTAGAGTCGAGAGAATCCTATATTTCAACAGTGGCCAAATTATATATAACTTCCGAAATTTATATTCTAAACATGGAATAATACATATTAACTTTCTGTATGATATTAGAATATTAGTTACATACAAATTAGTATTGTTCTATCGAACTACTCTAAATTTTATTTATTTTGAAAAAATATTTCTGTTATAATATTATATATCAATAGTATTTAAGACAATAAATTTTATTATTTGTTATTTAATTGAGCATTGTGTGATTGTGCATTCAATTACCGATAAGAAGAATGTTATGAAATTGCAGAGTAATATTATTAAGTTGTTCTAGTTTTTAATTTTAATTTTACTTACTTTAATCAAAATATATGAATTTCTCATTTCAACATCCTAAATCACAGTTTGCCTTTTTTACTTCATTTATAAAATTAGTTATTTTTCTTCTTTAACATTTTATTAGTTAATTCAATCAGAATTTTGTAGACTTGAATATATTTTTATTCGACTTTTAGTTAAAATTATATCATTGACAGCAGCTAAATTCAAAATTTTGTTGTTATATAATAATTTATATATATCTTCGAATTATATTTTCGTTATAATTATATTTTCTTAAAAGTTTAAAGAGTCTTGGGTGATTTTTCATTATAGATTTCATAAATATATATAATTTTTTTCATGTTATTGTTTACATATGGATAAATTGAACATTTATATATTCTGTCCAATAATGTTGATTAGGGCTTTATAGAATGTATGAAGTTTCGTAGCGATTTAGTCTTTAGATATATAAAAGATGGATTTAAATGTTACATCGTTAAAAATGGATCTTGAAAAATTTTTAATTGATCTGATGTGCAATAATGAAATTCATACATATATTTATATAAGTGTTAATGTTAATTGTCATATGTTGATTTTCTTTAATTATCTATCGCAATGAAAGTACAAATATGAAAACCTTACTGTATTCTCTTTGAAATATAATTCTTCTATGAACAGTATTAGTTTTTACATTTTTTCCTATTATTTGATCCAAATTTTTAGTTTTATATTTCATGATTTATTTTTTTTAATAAAATACATATTTCTAATTATTTTTCAAATCATTACATAGCACTGTCCAAACAAATATTCGAAAATCCAGCTGTGAAATGAAATTGTTTATTTTTTCTAACATTGCCAGATGTAATTTTTGTTTATGGCAACACTAATCTGACAGTCGCTATTTGACAGTTCTTTGGTTTGGGTTTGTGATACGTTTGGTTCTTGTCACAGTCATTAAAAAAAAATGTTGTCTTCGATTTTAAGAGAGCACCAAGCTAAGGAAGCAGCCAAAAAAGTGATTCAAGGTTTGTTCTATTACAAAATTTGGATCTAGTTATCGCTGTTCAACCAGTATGGATTTTGTCAATATTTATCAAATCAGTCAATTGTGATGTGAATTGAATATCAAGTTTATTTTTCATTTTGAAAAATATAAAATATAAATAGTTATGACAAAGAAAGTTACATAGTTTTAGACATACTAAAATAAGTTAACCTTTTTATATTGACAATAGCATTTTTTACGATTCATTTCTTATTCTATTCAATTGTGTAAGTGTACAAATCAATTGATAATACTTACATTTATGCTGTACTGAAATTATAAAATTAATTCTCTTATTTACAATATCTATATTGTTTAATAATCAATACTGCCAAAAAATTATATTGTGTACTTTTTTGTTTACAGAGCAGAAAAGAAAAGAAGCTGTAGCGTCAGCTAATAACTTAACGCAAGCACTAGTCGATCATTTAAACGTAGGGTAAGTTTATCAAATGTTCTAATTTTTCTATTCTTTTAGTGCATTATTTGTTTAAATATTCAATATTTATTTTCAGAGTTGCTCAAGCGTACCTGAATCAAAAAAGATTGGATGCTGAAGCCAAACAACTCCACCAAGGAGCCATAGGCTTTGCTAAACAAACTCAACAGTGGCTTAATTTAGTGGAAAGTTTTAGTAGCGCTCTCAAAGAAATTGGTGATGTGGAAAACTGGGCTAAAACTATTGAAAACGATATGAAAATTATCACAGATGCTTTAGAATGTGCATATAAAGTTACGCAAGAAACGCGATGATTTATGTTTGTACATTATATTGTTATTTTCGTTAATATAATATAATATTTATTATCATTAAAGCATTGGCATATGTGTATAAAATAATTTATCATTTTCTTATTATATTGTATTGTAAATAAATATTATACTGAGATACTTGGATCACTAACGTTTAAGTCCTTGAATCTAATAATGATTTTTTTTATTATTAATTAATTATTTATGTTATGATCGTATGTAATATTTGTGAAATGGGTGCATAAAATTACTAAATTTATTACACAACATAAAATTTCAATAAAGAAACACTACAAATTGCGTTGTTTTTTTATAGTTCTAGCTATAAAATCAGTTTTTTTTTTCAGAATCGATTTATTTTTCTTGTTTCATTTTGCATCACAAATTGAAGTTTTGAAACTGAGTGACAATTTAATTCGATCTTTTTAGTCAAGAATTTGTGTATTGTAATCCACAAGTAAAACATGCAAATTTACTACAATTGTAAATCTGAAACCTGAAAATAATGAAGTACATGTATTAATAATATTTACTATTGAACTGCACAAAATTACATATTTTTTCAATTTTTAAATATTGAAACTAAAAACGTTTTTATAATATTTATTTTTTCTGTAATATGTTTAGTAAATTTATTCTTCTTAGGTCCTTATCAATTTTTTTTTAATGATTTTTCAGAAATTAAAATATAAATATTTTTACTATATGGCAAGCTAGCATACTTGACTTACATCTGGCAAGACATGAATTGAAATGTCTCAGTAACAGTCATTCAGTAAATTTCTCCTTGCGAGGTCGTTGAATCTGGTTTGTAGCATTAATTTTTTCTTTGATTAACCCCACCCAATATGCTTTTAAATCTTATTCCTATTATCGAAAATCTCACTTGTGTTTATTCTTTTAACAATTTTTATCATTATCATTTATCAATTTGAAGCTCTGGGTCTAGACTTATCAAATGCATTAATGTTCACCAATTGCCAATGTTAATTAAAGGAAATATGGCACAGTCAATGAATATGGCCCCATTTTACCAATAAGACCTTGTCTTTCATTTTTTCTCAAATGCCTTCGATAAAATTCGATAAATTTATTCCCATTAATTTTTTTTTCTTGAAAAAAATATTGAGAAGAATTCTATTTACTTTTGCTTTTTCCCTTTTATTATCAACATAATTTTTCAGCTTATCTAAATACAGATTATTAAGTAACCCAGTTTTAAAAGCAATATTATGTTTACTGGACGCACATAGTTCATTAAAAAACACATTTACAACATTGTTTCTTATGCACTTATGATTTACAACTATGTATGGTTTTATCTCACAACGCTCAAGATCGTTGAACTGTTTATGTGCACTTCCATTATTTATTTGATATTGCAACACAATCAATTATTTTTTCTGAAGCAAATAAAGCATATTTTATTATTACTATAGAAACAAAATGAGTGGAATGTCCAAAACTCCGAGGGTCTTATCAATCCAAAGTCATGTAGTTCACGGATACGTTGGAAATAAAAGTGCAACATTCCCTTTACAAGTATGCACCATATAATTTGTTTTGCTTCTTTGGTTTTTTCTACAATCTTCATATTTCAGGTCCTTGGATTTGAAGTTGATGCTATAAACACCGTTCAATTTTCAAATCACACAGGATACAAACATGTTAAAGGACAAACCATATCTTGTTCAGATTTGATCGACCTTTATCAGGGACTAGAACTTAACAATGTTCATCAATATACTCACCTTTTAACTGGTTATTCAAGAAACCCTGAATCTTTGTTGGAAGTCGCCAACATTGTTCAAAAATTAAAGCAAGAGAACAAAGATCTTATTTACGGTAAAATGGAAACAAATATTTACTTAATTTTTTTATAATTTCAGTAATTTTTACATTTGTTTCCATTGTAAATATTTTTTAGTTTGCGATCCGGTGATGGGAGATAACGGCGAAATGTATGTGCCTGAAGAAATTTTGCCTGTTTACAAAAACACCATCGTACCTTTGGCTGATATTGTAACGCCGAATCAATATGAGACTGAACTATTAACTGGAATTAAGGTTAACAATATGAAAGATGCTCTTCAAGCAATTCAAAAACTGCACGATATGGGATCAAAAATTGTCATTTTGTCAAGCACTGAACTGGGAGACGAAAATAATATGATTGGTATAGCGAGTACTATGGATGGTAAATATGAATTTTAATTTTATTTGTCGTCTTATTTATTTCATTTTTTTCCTAACTTTTTGTAAAAAAAAAATTTCCAGGAGATTCTTTCACTATACAATTTCCTAAATTTCCTTCTAATTTCACTGGAACTGGTGATTTGTTTGCTGCTTTGATGCTTGCATGGACATTTAAAAGCAACTACGATATAAAATCTTCATTAGAAAAGACAATTTCAACTATGCAATGTATATTGAAAAGTACTTTGTTGTATGCTAAAGGTATGAATGTATTCTTGTTGGATTGCATACGGACGCTTTTTGTTATTGACATATATTTATTAATGTTTAAAAATTTGCAGAATTTATTTTATATTTTATGTTTTCAGAAACCTACGGAGACGTGAAAATGACGTCTGATAAAGTTGAATTACGTCTTATACAAAATAAAAATGTTATTGAAAATCCAGCTGTGAAAATAACAGCGACAAAAATTGATAAATAAATTTCCAAAAATTGTTGCAAAATCGCAGATAATCTAATAACTTATCAAAATGGTGATAATTATTTGATTATTCTCAAAGTTTCACTAGTAAATTGTTATTGTTATGCCAAATATAGTTGAGTAATATTGTTAATTTTGACGCTTTTCATAAATTTTATTTTTCGTTATATTATAATTCTCACTAGGATTATATATAGTTCAAATTGTTATTGTATTTATTGGCATTATAATTAGATGATAAAATGTGATCGACAATAAGAGAATCATGTTATCAAAATGTTGGTTATATATGCATATGAAATATGAATATAAAGAAAGTATTTGTGAAAATAAGAAAAAGAAAGAAATTACTTATATGTTTTACGAAATACAATTATGACCAAAGTAAAAGAATCATACATTAAATTTTGGAAACATAAGCTTAACCACTCGTCCAAACTATCTTTCTACTCCAAATTTAAAACAAATTATAACATGGAACCATACCTAACTCAAATCAAAAGCCCCTCGATAAGAAGAACATTTTCAAAATTCAGAATTAGTAACCACAAACTTCTAATCGAGAGGGGAAGATATGAAAA
>JAOXNN020000052.1:4705325-4731616 GCA_028571205.2 Hydropsyche betteni | reverse complement strand
CTGCTGCTGGTCAAGTTGTTGAAACCTGTGTGGGAAAAGATAAAGCATTACGATATCTTGCTCCCACTGCTACTTCAAAGGATATATATAATTTAGACAAAATTGTTCATTACGTCGGAATGGGTATGCTTTAGTTTATTTTATTATAACATTTTTAAATCAAAACATATTGATTATTTTTGTAGAGTAGTTATTTAGTAAAGCTCTGTGATAACGATTTTCATAAATTGTTTAGTAGCCATGTGTTCGGTTTATTTCATAATGTGAGCGGTCTAATGTCGAGATTTATGTTTATACTGTTATTATATCTTTTCAGCATGGGAGAATATAATCAAGACTTCGGGTGACAAAATTCGGTACTTTAGTGATCAACAGTGAGTTAGCTATTTTGAAATTACAAATGGAGACGTTCGAAAAAATTCAATCGCCGCAGAAATTTATGGATCTAAGTGTTTTCGTATTATGAAATATTTAAATTGAAAAACTCCAAAGATTTTATTTAAATTATTTTTTTAGTGTCTAAAAACATGCTTTGCTTTATTAATCATATTTTACGGATTAATTATATCATTTGATGGAATGAAAATGGGTTCGATGAATATGTCTGTTTTCAATTCAATAACATAGTGCTATGGAATTGCTAGTTAATTTTGGCCACTTTTCTAAATGTTTATTAAAATATTTATTTACTTTTTCTTATTTTTCATATATATATTATAATTTATTTAAGTGTATACATTTTCGACAGCCAATTGTTTTGTTGATGAACTTTAAATTTTGAAAATGAGTAACGAGCTAAACTAATAGGTATTTTTCAATCTATTCAATGAATGTACGAAAATATTACAATGTTTTTAATGTGGAAATCTTGTCCCCGTTGAAAAGGAGTTATATGATGTTCCTTAAATTCAATTTATAAAAATGATTTCAGTGTCTGAATTAAATTTGTTAAAATTATTTTCATATAATACAGTCAGTTTTATTTTATTTTATACAAAACATGCATGTATACACATTTAAATACTTTATTCTCTATAGTAATGCTTAATTTCTAATTCATCTGTTAATCAAGGCTGATTATTGTTACTTTCGTCTATTGAAAATGATTTTTGTTTTTTTTATTCGAATAACCTTTTTTTCTCGAAATTTTAAACACTCAGAAGTTCAATATTTAAATGTTAATAATGTTAAGAATTAAATATCCAAGTATTAACTAAGTGGTCTTCAATAATAATTGTTTTAGCGATAAGAATCAAAAGTTTTGGTAAATTGTAAGCCAAACATATTTGTGGTATGTTATCCAAATCGAAAAGATTTGTATGATGACACACATTCTGGTTTTTAATAATGGAGTAAAGAAAAAGTATGTAACGAAGATCTTATATCACAGAAAATCTATTAATAATTATTGATAGATGTGAAATGAAATTAATACATTAATATTTGTCTAGATGTGTATATAATAAGATGAAAGTTTTGTCTAAACGTATATAATTTGTGTTTAAATTTATATTTTGTATATTTGTCATCACAAAATAACAAAAAAAAATAATTATGCAATCACATGTAAATAGATTTATGTTTGAAAAATGCATTTGGATTTTTTCTGCAATATTACTGTTTGTTTCATTGTTCAGAAAAAATGCTAACCAAGCTTTTAATCATAAACTTAAGCTTCAAAACAAAATTTACTGTTTCTTTTCCAGTCAAATGAATGTATTTGGTTTTGTGTTTCAAATCTTATGATGGAATTTAAAAAACACTTTATAAATGACAATATGCCGAATTTATTATATACACACAACATTCTTGCGTATGTTTATTGATGTGTATTTTGATTCTTTTGTATATAAAGTAATGTTTATATGTTTTGGTTATTTAAGTTAATTTAAAGACATCAAGAACAATTATAAACGAAAATGTGTTATAGTGAATAAATATTTACTATTTTAAAAATACTCATGGTGCAAGTGAAGTGGTCTGAAATAAAACTCGTTGTTTTCGTTGGTGAAATAATTGACTTATTAGAGAGAAAAAAATCAGTGATTCTATTTCAATGTTTTTTGATATTCTCATGTGATTTGAAAAGTATGTGACGGATGAAGTTCATCGCCGCATATTTCATTGTAGAACAAACTGTGACGTTGTTTTATTGGAATAGAAAACGGTATAACCGTATTTTAAATGGAATAAACAAAATTGTTAACAAACGGATTAAGAAAGGAAACGCTTAATAAATGTGCTCATTGTGTTTAAAATGATAATTAATGCGTGTGTATATGAATCAATATACGCAACTGTATATAATTGCACTTAATACTAATGTTCATTTAATTAAAATAAATCCTAATCATATTTGACCAAGCTTGGGCGCTTTTTATGTATGTAAGTTAGCTGATATTCGTATTATATTTTGGGTTCTCAACTGCCTATTCTTATTTGTACTAAAGAACGTGTGTTCTTATTTATGTTCAAATAGTACTTTGCATCACAAATAACTCTAAATTGTTTAAGGGTCTAAATTGCAATAATTTTGTGTTAATAATTTCTGAGAACCTATTTATATAATATTGATATGATATGCATACATATTAGTGTTTTATGTTTGTGTATTTATACACACAATACACATACAAGGACATTCACTCAAATAACGTTCAATAATCATATTATTAATGCTATAATTTTAGTTTTAATCTGTTTCGATGTTTAATTTAAAATAACTGTTTACTGTATCCACTTTTTTTTGGTTTCTCGATAAAATTCAGTATGCATTATCAGTATTTTTTTTTTTGTTATCCTTGTTTAGTGTTGATGAAGCATTTAAGCGAATATGTGAAATATATTTGATAAATGATGTTTTGGAACTTTTGTTTTGTGATATACATATTAGCAAATTTCAAAAAATTGGAGGTGTGAGATTATTTTTAATATATATCGAATGTGTAGCAATAATTGTAATGAATCAATTTTTTTTCTAAACTATCCTTAAAAATATTTTTATCGGTTACTGTTCAAAGTTTCAAATATTTAAAAAAAAATACATAAACATATGTATAAAAAACTGCTTCGTAGTATTGAATCAGCACAATTCATCGGAACATATTTGTATTTGGAACTCAACAATACTATATTTTGTAATTTCAAATACACGAGTATATGTTCTTATTTTTTTCATACTACAATTACTCAAATTATACAAAACATTTAGTGTAATCTATTTTTAATTTCCGATCGAGGTATATTCGGAAGTTATTCCTACTATTTTATATTTTCACATCATTTCTTATGTTATTTTACGCATGCGGAGAAATGCCAATATTCGTGAGAATTCTTATATTAAAGTTATAGGTCACAAATGTTTATTTATTTTTTATTTTTGTTGATAAATGCTAAATTTTTTTCTATATTTGGATCAATCGATGTGCTGGGGGCTATATTAAATAAATTATCTATTTAACGATGCAGAGGGCTTAAGAAGTTTGCTTTTGTAACCTTTTTAAATCAATTTTTTTTATGTGTCATCAATTCATATTCTTTTTGAATAGAATTAAGCAGAAGCTTTTACTGAAAAAAGTATATTTATATATGAATAATTTAAGAAATTGCGTATGTATATTTGTACAGTCCTATTTGAAAAGGTGATTTTGTTATTTTTAAACATTTTTTAGTCATAAATGGTAATTTATATTCTGCATAAAAAAATATATCCGGTTTGCAGTTCTTTTCACCTGTATCGTTGATTTTCATTTTCCAGTTTATTTTGAAACTTTTCTTTATTATATTTATCCAAAATATTTTAATGTTTTGGCCGAAATGGATTTGGATCCGTTGGAGATTGTTTGTGATAGTTTTGTATAAACACCACCCATTTCAATCAGACCTCGTTGACTTGGGCAAACAATTGGTTTTAAAATTGATAGGTTAGGAAAATTAGTGAGAAAAGCATACGCCGTTTGGCCAAATGTATATACCAGGTACTTTCTTTCTTGCTAAGGTGAGACTTAGGTGTAAAATATGTATGAAGAGAAGTTTTATATAATTACTATCAACCGGTATTATTATTCTCTTATAATCCTTCGTTTTGTACTGAGAAACAACATTTATGTAATAGTGGATATTATATATTTTGAAATGAATGGTTTGTTGTGTTGTAAAGAGAAGATTTATTTTAATTATAAGTGAAGCTTTCTTTATATATTTCGTTTATTGGCACGATCACCCATTACTCTTCTGGCATGTATTATATTTTGTTCTCGTTTCTCTTTACAGCAACATATTTTAAAATTCCCCATTTTTGGTTCTCATTTTATCATACGTATAATTTATTTCAAAATATAACATGTAAAAATAAAGATGTTACCAATTTCATGGGCACCGATGATCATATTATAATATTGTTATCTTTTTTATGAAGTGCTGTCCCAACTCTCGCAGTTGCTTTGATTTATGCATTTCATCAATTAGTCATGTTTATATTTTTATTAATATTATAAATATGTATAATTTTAAATTATTGAAAGGATGTCAGTGTTCAAGAAAAGTGGTCTAGTTTCTCGAATTTACACAGTTTGCACAAACAAGTATAATTCTGATTATGATATATTGGATTTTTATCAATTTGTCATCGATATGAATGCATATGATTATACAAAAAAATAATTATAAATTTTGTTTGTATTTCATTTTATAGTCTTCGCTAAGCAAATACTTACTTTTTTTATGCATACGAGTGAACAGCTCATCAAATATACGCCATTTTTCTTGAACAGTGAGTGTATGCACTTTGCAAAGTGTTTTATTTTAGTCAGTGTTACGTCAACTCTAATTTGAAATTCAAATCACATTTTCGTGCTTAAAAGTGTTTATTATTAAAGTTCTAAATAAGGTTTATCAATGTAATATTGAAGTTATGATATGATAGAGATGTACACTTTGAAATATCGAAGTTGTGGATTTGAATTGTCGATATTTTTGCATATCATTCGACGCTCTTAACAAGTATATGAAATGGACATACGAAATGTTAAAATCGCCTGACACACCTAAAGCCTGTTTGCTATGAAAGCATTTATTTTTTATTATGATATTATGATTACAAAAAAATTCTCTAAATTCAAATTACATTTTTCTATGTCGTTCAGGCTTTAGATGAAATTGGCTTGTAAAAGTCCACATCTGAAAATAAAACTTCTATATATAACACTGTATTTTATTTCACCTTTATCCATTATTTTTACCCTCACCATGACAGAATCAATACACTTATCTATCTAAACAATTGCATGTTTTTCATGAAACGATATATTTTAGAAGAATGCTGAAATTGATAATCTGATATAGACTAGATTTTACAATTATTTTAAACAACAAAATCAACATTCTGAATTACAAACGTTCACCAGTTTAAATTTTATAATATACGTTTGTTTACAAAACGAGTACAGCGCATTTGACATTAAGACCAATGTCATGTCTAACGATCTTCAGTTGACGCAACGTCAATGTCGTCTTCGATATCTTTCAACTGGATCAGACATTTTCCGAAATATAAGTACATCATTCGAGGAGTAAACGTAACGCCAAAGCGTTTATCAAGTCATGTTTTACTGACGCGTAAGTTAAGATAATTGATATAGAATCTAATGTGAATGAACGACATACGCGAGCGAATGCCCAAGTTACGACGATTCGTTTTATAAAATGGAATTTCGATATTGGACCGAAAGCTTCCCTATTTATTCATAATGGAATTTTTCGCACACATAACCTCAAACTGTGTTTGCGGAAAATTATAACGTTTAAAAAAAAATTATATTTATTTATTTCATTCTATTTGTAAGATCCATAATTTTAACCCACTATGCACTAAACTCATTTATTGTGAATATGTAACGAATATTGATTGTAGCAATGTGCACCGGCGTATGACGAAACCGTCATTATATTGTATTTTTTGCGTAACATTCGCAAAAGCGCCTTCGAGCGAAAAAAGTGAAAGTAGACCGCGAAATCGAACCGAAATCCAAAGGAAGGGGTGCAGGGCTCGCGGACCACAGTTTCAGAGCCGCTAGTGCACATGCGTCGACCCTTATCGTCAGACAGCCGCTGAAACGGCTCGACGTTTTCTAAAAATTCAAAATTATTTCAGACACGAACATTTACCGAACGATACGACACATTCGTAAGTATATACGGCTTTCATGGATCTATAAATAATTGGAGAAGTTTTCTCTCAAATCAGTTTTCGGTCAGATTCAGCCGACGACCTGTTGATTGTTTGTGAAAATATATATTTCGTCTGATCGATTTTTCATATTTTTTTCATGTGAAGGAAATCCGACTGCCATAATGGGGTCGTCGAATTGCAAATCATTTTCTCCGAATAAAATAGCCAAAGCCTGTTCGTCTTCTAAGAAGAGTAACGACGGTGAGTTTTTATTTATAAACGCGTTTGCGTTGCTAAATTTTTCCGCACAATTTTCAAACGTGTAACGAATATTTTAATTGCTAATTGGATACGCTTTTATGAAATTTCCCCGATGTAGATACTGTGTCATAACATTTTTATTTTAATTAAATTGCGAATGATATTTTTTTGGAATTAAATTGTATTAGAACAAAATTTTAATTGGAATTTATTCGACCACGTAAGATTAATAAATTATGGTTTTGTCTTAACAAGAGGTCAATGCTGCCTTTCCCTATCGACCTTCTCATTCTCGGTTATTTAACCGTAATTCGTTAAGGTTGTTCTACTTTTGATGTGTTTGAGTCATTCTTTGGTTTCTACGGTGACAGAAGTTTTCCGGTGTCTAACACTCGATTGTAGAAAATTGCTGTATAAATTATTCAAATTTTCACTCATTAACGAATTCATAGTACATATTTTGAAATTCGTCAGTTATATAATAACACTTATAACGAGAACAATTAACTATAAATGTGTTTTTCAACGACATTCTGTGCCTTCGAATAATTAATTTTCAAATTATGAATATATATAATCACACCCACATAAGTAAATTTTTGAAATATTTGTATATTATATATATTCGTATACGACATTCATTTTAATTTCTGTTATATTATAAAAATTCTTTGAAAAAAAAGATTTGAATCCATTTAAATTTCTTAATGACCTTGAAACATTATCGCTCATTACATTTAAGCGCACTTCAAATATTCACGTGTTAAAATAGCATATAATATGTGCAAATATATTATACAATGACCGAAATAAAAAGTTTCGTACAGGTTTTCGACAATTAGTTATGTATCGCGAAAACGTGTTGGCGTATAAAGTGTTAACTGTCAGTCGGCATTCGTGTGCCGAACGGACTGTCAGGTTTTGGTTTTCATATAATTTCGATGTAAGTATTTAAAAAAAAACTATTAATCGTATTGAAATATAGCTTAATTCTATATCGAATATGAGTAATTTGTTATAAATGAACATTTACAACGTATAGATATGGTGCGTAGCTTTTGAAAAATGTTGCAATTTTTTATGTTTTTTTTGATATGTTTTCAATGTGCATTCACCAAAAACGATTTATCGTATTTATGAGTATATTAAAATATTAAATTATTATTATTTCAATTTAAGTAATAAATATTTATGATAGGAAATGATAATATCGATGATTGTTATATGTTATACAAGCTTTTTGAATATATGGTTTTTTTGTCTTATCTACCTCAAAGTTTCCCAAGAAAAATATGAATGTATGATATCATTATCAGTTGAAAAAATGTTGTTTTAACCGATAATGATTACGTTCAATATTAAATCTCAATTTTTTCAATTAAAAGATTTTCCATTTTTATATCTTTCTTTTATTATTGTTTTTTTTTTATGTTTTCCCACTATAGATTGTAAATTAATCAAAAAGGAAACCAATATATTGATAGACAAAGTAAAACCACATACGATGTTTATCAATTCTGGTTTCAACATACAAGTAATTTTAAAAACAATGAACTCCTTTATGAATTGCACTATTTCATTCATATAGTTTGCTTAGCACAAGTAGGACTTATTGATCTTGCACTTAGAAATTTTTAATATATAAATATTCTTGCACAATTCAATTTCAGATTCGAAAATGGCACCATCTAACGAATATGTGGAAGCCGTTGTTTGCAACGAGGCAGATATTAAGGATAATGAAATGAAACAATTTGATCTGGGAGATGAAGGAAAGGTATTGCTAGTTCGTCAAGGAGGAAAATTAACAGCAGTGGGTAATAAGTGTACACATTATGGAGCTCAATTAGTAAATGGAGCTTTGGGCGATGGACGTGTTCGATGCCCTTGGCATGGAGCATGTTTCAATGTCACTACAGGTGACATTGAAGATTTTCCAGGTTTAGATTCCTTGCCGTGTTATCAGGTGTCTGTTCAATCTGATGGAAAAGTGAAGGTAACCTTATCAAATATATTATTTCAAAAGTTTTTAGTTGATTTATTTATTTATTATGAATTCTAGGTGAAAGCTAAGAGATCTGACTTGGAAGCAAATCGTCGAGTAAAACCAATGTCTCTATATAATAATCAAAATTCATCCACTTTTATTGTTGTTGGTGGTGGCCCATCAGCCGCAACATGTGTGGAAACTCTTCGTCAAAATGGCTTTTCTGGACGTATCGTTATGGTTGCCAAAGAAAATGCCCTGCCTTATGACCGAGTAAAAATTTCCAAAGCGCTTGATACACCTGTAGAAAGACTTCAACTGAGAAATGACGAATTCTATGATAAAAATAATATCGAAGTATATAAAGGTGTTGAAGCCACCAAAGTAGATACTTGTGAAAAGACTGTGACTCTTTCTAATGGATATTGCATAAAGTTTTCATCCCTTTATCTGGCTACTGGTTCTAAATCGAGACATTTACCGATACCAGGAAAAGATTTTGAAAATGTCTTCACACTGAGAACATTCTCAGACGGTGCTGTGATCCATGCAGCAATTGGACAGAATATTGACAAGCATGTTGTTATACTTGGGGTCAGTTTCATAGGAATGGAAGCAGCAGCATATTGTGTTGGTAAAGCTAAAAGTATAACTATGATCGGTCGCGATGATGTACCTTTCAAGCCTGTATTTGGACAAGCTGTAGGAGCAAGTTTGATGAAAATGTTTGTCGATAAAGGTGTAGAGTTTAAAATGAAAACTAATATAAAAAAATGCAATGGCCAAAATGGAAGAATTGTATCTGTGGAACTCGATAATGGTTGTGTTCTACCTGCTGATATCCTTATTATGGGAGTCGGTTCTACTTTCAATACTGAATTTCTCAAAGGATCTGGTATCACGATAGATGCAGACGGCTCATTACCCGTCGATGATATGTTGAACACCAACATTTCTGGAATATTTGCTGGTGGTGATATTGCGAAAGCCCCTGTTTATTCACATGGAGGAAAAAAGGCGTCAATTGGGCATTATGGACTTGCTCATTATCACGGGCGTATTGCTGCATTGAATATGCTGGGTAAAAATGTCCCTCTCAAGGCAGTTCCATTTTTCTGGACTCTTCTATTTGGAAAATCGATAAGGTATTGTGGTTATGGTAAATTTCATAGCATGCATGTAGAAGGAGATATTGAAAATTTGAAATTTGTTGTGTTTTATTTTGACGAATCCGGAAAAGTTATATCGATGGCTTCTTGTCAGAGAGACCCAATTGTAGCACAATTTGCCGAGTACTTGTCCCAAGGAAAAGTTTTATACTCTAACGATTTGAGCCCCGATCCATTTGCATGGGCTAAATGATTTCTTAAATTTCATTAGAAAATTTATAACCATTTCTAAATTGAAATGTGTTTTGAAAACACTTTATATTACTGTTATAGTTTGATGATACTATGATAATGCTTTCAAAATCTATAAACGGACCATATTTTAATGTTACAGCTAAATTACATATTTTGAGTTAAATATCTAGAATTATTTTTCAGTATTAAACAACAGTATTTTTTTCTTTATAATTATTTTTATTTGTTTATTTTTTTTTTCTTTATTATATTTTAGAATTATTTTTTTATTTATATACTTGATATTTTTTTAATAAAAAATTACTATTAACAAATATTTCACGTGTACAAATTTGAATAATATGAGCTTGATTAATTTTTTCGCATTATACAATATGCATGGTTAAAATTTAAAATAATAAAGAAATATAGCAAGATATATTTTTATTTCATTTTTCACCTACATTATGTCGTAAACTTTCTTGAAAATAAAAATAATAATTGCATTAATTGTTACTTTACGATATGCAAGTATTCAATAAATAATGTGCCTATTTTCTTTAATTATTTGGTATAAAAATATATTTAAAACAATTTGATTCACATACATATTATCTGCATATAAAAATATATACATATATGTAAATGAATATAAATGGTTAATAGTGGGTTGTAAAATATTTCTTTTATATTATAAACCTACTCTTTTTACTTTGCAATTGAATTTATTTTCCTAATATTTTACACTGTCAATCAAGTAAAGTCTTCATTATCTTTTTTGTTTTTGCGACTTCTTCGAGATCTAGTGTTAGATAGAATGTTATAAGCTTGTTGTATTTCTAAAAATTTTTGCTGAGCAGCTTCCCTCAAATCTGGTTGGCGTTCTTTATCAGGGTGAGACTCTCTAGATAATTTCCTCCACGCTGATGTGATTTCTTGTTGACTTGCGTCTCGACTGACTCCTAATACCTATGGGAATATATTTTTTATGAATACAATTATCATAGAATATATAAATATATTCAAAATTTAATGAATTTAAAATTGCTAGAATCATGAAGTTTTGCCATTGTTATTAATTACCTTGTAAGCATTTTGCTCCCCACGAGGATCGGAAAGATCAACAATCAGTAACCATATTTGATACCACCCATGATGTTGTGCAAATTGGTATGTTTCATACATTGATTGCTTCAAATCTACCCACCTATTAAAAAAAAATTGTTTATATATTTCGTAATATAAAATTATATGAAAAATTCGAAAAACAAACCAAGGACTGGTGAAAAAATGATATAAAGCTTCATGAACTGGTATTTCATCTCCATTACTATCAGAAATTGTTCCATTGAAATAGAAGAAAGCAACCCATAAAGATATATATATTAAACCACAAACACTCAAAATGCTCATTCGCCTGAAAACGTTAAAAGAAACAATTTTGAAATATCATAAATCATAACAGAAATTTCTAACAAAGTAATTGTTAAATTTCAGAAAATCACAAATCTTATGATAAAAATTAAATTATAAGTATTGGTGAAGCAGCATAGAGCGTATCCTTTTCGTCCTTCAAGTATTAATTATCATATTTACTTGCATAAAGATCTTCTCTTAGAAGGTGTTCGTCGCCATTCTTTAGAATATGAGTCAAATACTAAAGCAGAACAGAATACCATTACAGTAATCCATGTATCATCTGATACCCAGTACCGTAATGGGCATATTAATAGTGATGTCAAAAAGGCTATCCATGGTTTTCCACATTGACGTCCAATATTCCCCACTGTCCATACTCCTGTGAAAAAATTTTTATTTTCAGAAACGAAAAACTACAAATTCGAAAAAAAGTGAATTATTTACCTAACGTGACTGGAACAGGAGTTAACCAATATAAAAACTTCCAATTAATATCGAAAAATGTATCAATAGGCACAGCTGATAAATAAAGATATCCCCACCAATATCCAGTTAGTATTGCACAAGTAAATCGATTTACTGAAAAAGGCGGCTGAAAAATGCATAAATCATATTTTCCATTATCGAATCGGCAAATGAAATATATTGCGATACCGTTCAGATATATCGAAATTTACGACTTATAAAAAAGCGTGAAATCAAAATCGAAACGTGGATAATAAAACGACGTCCTAGGTCAATCGTATAATCGTTACGGCCATTGACGTTTCGGCGCGTTAATTCGAAATCGAACTGGCACAGTTTACTAAACGAGTATAACGGTGAATTTTTAAATATGAAATAAAATTTTTCAACACAAAGCCGATCTGGGATAATTCTTCAATTTATTAGGAAATTTTTAATGCAACAAGAATGCTTGTTTAATATCTCAAAAAATATACAGAAAATAAGAAATTTAACATCTTATCAATAAGTTCAATATCAAAACCTGTATACGACAATAAAACGAAAAACCCTAGGTCGCCAACACAAATGTTAAGACCCCTAAATTTCGGCGCGACAATTCAATATCGAACGACACAATTCTCCGAACAAGCATAACGGTACAATTTTACACGTCACACATCACAAACATACACAAAATAATTACTTTAGGATGAGTCCTCAGCTTATTAACGAATTCCTCGAGGAACTGCGGCGAATCGTTAGCCTCCCTGACATATCTGGGAAGGCAAAACAGATCGGAGAGCCAAGCGAGAAAGAACCCTCCGCAAGTGCTCCAACACAAGAAGGCGTGCCGGTCCCTTCGAAGGTACACATGGTGGAGGCCGAAGAGGCCTCCCACAGCCCAGAGGACGAAGGTGATCCAGAGTTTCTTCTGGCCAGGAGGCTCTGGAGGAAGATGCGTCCTCTGCTTGGTGCCGGCGCCCATCTCTACGGACGCGAGCGTGTAACGGGATCATCGACCACCACCACACCTGACAAACACGCGGATCGTTGCTGTGACCATGCTTCGAGGCTTTGTTGGGATTTGTGTATTGTGGAGAATATGAAAAGCCGTATTATTGCTATATGTTGAATTCAATTTTTGATATTTTCGATCGACGACATGTTTTTTAATAATTGAATTTTCGCTAGTCATTTTACTTACGGATATGCGATGAATGAAAATACTATGAATATTATACGGTACTGTAAGTTCTCGACTTACGTGATTAATTCGTTTCGAAGGTTTTCGCGTAAGTCGAATAAATCTAATTTTTTTTTGTAATATGAACAATAGCAATAGACGGTGCAATTCAAAACTACGCGCGTAACGCGCATTTTGACTAAAAAAAATCGTGAGTTCTGAGGCGAGCCCTTTGCAAAAGTTTATTTATGATCGTTCCTGCATTTTACGAATTTTCTTTTAATAATTGGTATGATGAAAGTCATACCAACGCCGTAGAGAACCCAAACCCAATAAAATAAAATAATGATAAATTAATTATATAAATTACGATTTTTTCAAGATTGCGTAAGTATGAATTGACGTAAGTCGAATTCGCGTAACTCGAGAACATAATGTAATTGAAAAGATTTTGGTTAATTATATTTCGATGTTTAAGCGGGTTATCAGATTTTTGTTTCAGTAGAATACTCATTTGTAATATGAATGATTGAATATTGTAAGATTGAGTTTTGAAATATTTTTTGAAAAGATTGGTCGTACTATTAGAATTCATATGTGTTGACCGTGACCGTCGTATAATGGTAACGCGCGTCTCAGCACCTGAAACCTGACGTGGCTTTTTGTATTATTGTTGGTTGCGATTTCACTTACTTATTGAATCATTGGGCTTATGACCTGATTTTCTGCATAGGTAGCATTTTGTGTTGCATCAGTATTAATGAATTTTTGCAATATTATAAAATAAACCAGTATTTTTTTCGCCAATAGAGTATAATCAGAAGTTTAAATTGATCTAAATTTTAAAATTATTCAGATTCATGAATAAAAACACTTGTTTATTTTGTGGGGCTATTCCTTATCTTTTAATGATAAAAAAAGCACCTGAACCATTTTAAATCATGGTACAGTTATACATATTTACAATGATTTGTGAAATGAAATAAAAAAATAATTAATAAAACCAGATTTAATTAATTGTAAAATATGTACAATTATAACATTATAAAAACTAATATTAGCAAGGCACAAATAAAAATTTGGGATGTAAGAGATTCTTGATCATCCAAACCAATGAGCTCCCATGCAGTCCCTAGTCCATTGAGTTTGACAAACCCAACACCATTCATATCCACACCCCGCTCTGAAATAACAATTATTGAAATTAAATTATACAAAATAAAAATATTTTTATTTACTATATTCAATGTACCTAGTACAAATAATATGCATGCATCCTCCGTCTCTTTCTGTCGGTGTTCGACATTTAGGGCATGGTTTGCTGATAATTCTTATTGTTGTTTTACTAGCTAGATCCCAACAAGCCTGCAAAAAAAAAAAAAAACACTTTCAATTGTAAAAATGTATATGAATATGCATAGAATAATAAAAAGGAAACTACCTCAACAGCTTTTGCAGGATCGACGCTGAAAGTCGAAGAACTAGCACAGTCCGAATTATTGTTTGTCTCATCACATTCTCCTATGTGATATCCTTGACGGCATTTAATACAAAACACATACTAAAATAAAGTTGTTTTTTTAATATGTGCATTTATTTTCAATTATATAGTTTTGAAAAAGTTAATTTCTTACACCACATCCATGAATGCAAGTAATCTTTGTGCAGTAAGGGTCTACTAATATTCCTGATCCGCAGCCTAAAAATTTAATAAATAGAAAGAAAAAAAGAACTGAAACTGATCAAAAATGTATTATGAATAAAAAATTAACCTGGTTGGGGACATAAAACACCTCCCGATTGTAGAACAAATTCTTCTGCAGCAAATCTTTGATATTGTTTATACTAAAATAATATAAAATAAGCATTTTAAAAGGTTACAAACATTTTGAATTACATATTAAAGCTCACTTGATTTTCAGTTAATAATTTAAAATGATGCGTTTCTTCAATCATTGAATTTTCACAACCTGCCGGACAAGACAAAGTATATCCAAATTGGGGATGAAATAAGAATTCTCGATTATTCAACCTGTAAACATCAATGAAGGTATTAACATAAAGAAAAAAAGCCATAACTGTAATCAGATTATCATACCTAGAAGTGCAGTAATGACGAAAACATTCTAAGCAAGTAACATGGCCAAAATCACAAGGGAAAACTAACACAGTTTCACTAAAATAAATTCTTTTATATATTTTATATTTCTATTATAAAATAGACAAATATAATTGATGAATAATAATTAACCTGACATCGAAGCATGTTAAACAGGGGATGTCTTTTATATTAGCTTTAATTAAATGTAACGGGACAACAGAGTCATTTTCTCCTTGTGATACATGTTTTGTACATTTGAAATAAAATTCAGCATAAGTAGGGCCATGATCATGGTAAATCTAGAAAGATTTTTTATTTATGAAAGAGTATTATTTATTCAAAATTAATGAAAATTCATACCACAGAACAGCTTGGTTCATTTAAGCACTCTCCAGTTATACGATTAGGTTCTAACACATCGTTCCACGATTGCGGATCTGCATGTACAGTAAAAGCACCATTACCGCAACTTTTACATCTAACTCGCAGTTTTCCTTCTTGCATTCCTTTACAAGTATTGCACGAAACATAAAAATGAGCTTTGACTTTGGATTTTTCTATAATAAAATCTACATTTCAATAAACACACAAACAAAACTTACGTTATTTACAAAGCATATTGATTTACCAGATTCTGAAATATGTTTACGCTCTTCATCGTTTAACTGTAAATCTAATAGAGTTTCAGATAAAGGTTTAGAACCTTCTTCTTCATCTTCGTGAAGAGTCGGAGCATTTTTGCTTACTTTCTTATTCAATTTAACAGCATGAAGTATACTATGGGGTCCTAAATCGCATTCCTGAAATAACGAACACATAAAAAAAACAAATATCAAAAGCAACAATGTTAAAAAACATAAAAAAATCACCTGAATAGTAGTCGAATTGCTGAGCCGTTTTCCAGCCAACACGATATCTAAATCAGCAGGGCGGAGCCCTAACCGAGGGGCGACGGCTTCCTTGACCCGGAGGACGTTCCATTGGGGGTCGAGGGGCAGGGGGAGGTGTTGTCCCCCGCTGCGAATCGTCACCATCAAACGCGGCTCCACCCCGTCAGTTTCTCCGAACAAAGTTAGTACCCAACGCATGCAGTTGCGCAGAAACGTCAAAATCGAACTCATAACCAATCAGCTGTTGACATTTGGCAGCCATTGTAGCCAACTGCCTCTTATACTTTTGTTAATTTTTTGGTGACCAGACGTAATCACACGCGACGCAAGCGCACACGATGCTAGCGCACACGACGCTGGCGAAGACCGTTGTTAGCGTATGAAAAATTTCAAAACAGCATTACTATTATCATTGTGATAATATCACTCACGTATACACCCAATTCTCTTTTTGTAGCCCAGATCAACAGCGGAGAATCTTTTATGATGGTTAAATGCTTTCTAATTTATTTCAATAATGTTACTTATTTCGAATTTTTTTGCAGATTGTGTTTTACGTTCGGTGTTGTGGGTTCGTGAGTGTGCGGTTGTCGTTTGGGCAAACGTCTGGAAACCTTTGTTTTTAATTGCTACATTTTTCATTTTTATATATTTTTCTAAGGTATATAGCCTAGACCCCCAACATTTAATGAGCCTTGACCTTGACCTTGAGCCTGGACCTTGTTCAGCAGTGGATACACAACGGGTCCATATCGATGGTGATGATGATATTATGTTTATATCGTATTTTTCATAAATTTTTATATTTTATTTTATAATTCGGCATACTTAATTATAATATAAAAATTAAATGAGCAATCCGAAGCAGGCATTTGTACAGAACTTTCTTTACAGTGATTCGTTCAGTCGTTTTCAGAACTCTTCCAAGGGGCTATTAATAGCCTCAGGGGATATATTTGGGTACCCTATTAAAATTTTACTAGCCATTTTTAAATTAAATACTGATCAAAAATGAATAATTTACTGATCGTTTATTATATTCGACTGATCATTTAGAATAAAGTTACTGATAAAGTTTATAATTAATTACTGATAATTTTGTTTTTTACTTTTGGAATTATAAACTGAACAAATAATTTTTTGGTTTAAAATCCTTATTTTAAATTCTGGTCCGAGTACCCTAGACGGATCACTGCCTCGTTTTTGGTATTGTAATATTTCAACTACGATTTTTTACATTGAAAATGGGATTTTTATAAATTAGTCCTTTCCAAATTAAAAATAAAATTTAATGTTATCGGAATTCAAAATAACTTTATTTGGTTTTTAAATAATTCATAATGCATACATATGTACATATATACACACCAACCTACATACATACATCTAATCTAGTACTAATATTCAATAATAAATTATCAAGTCTATCAGCTGAATGCACAAATCAATTTGAATCAAGTTTATTCAGATGTAGGTATATAATAAAATTTTGCAACTGTTTTGCAATATTTGAAATTGAATAAATGATTTTTTTAAATTAATTGAACGGAGTGTTTGATTAAATAGACTGATGTATACTATATGGTTAAATTATAGACATATGGTTGGAAAAATATTTAAAGTCATTTTATCAAAAATAATTATAATTTAATATTAAAATCAAATAAATTATTGAAATTAAATTAAATTATATTTGAAAACCGCAAATTAGTTATAAAAAAGGAGGTAAGTATGTAAATAAAATACGTTATGAATTTATAACATTAACGGGAAACGACTAAGTCATCTATGTTTCGCGGATGATATACACGTATGTAGTCTTGATAGATGATTCATGCTAGGGGTTGGAGGAAATCGTAGGCAGGTTGAACGTTGCCAGCGGGAAAGTCAAGCTGAAAATTAACATATCCAAAACCAAAATTAAGACTAACCAATTCTCTGTCCCTGCTAGGGCTCCTGGTAAAGTAAAAAAACGTAGAACTAGACATCGTAGATAGCTTCACTTACTTAGGTCAAATCATAAACATGAATGGGGACAGAGACGCGGAAATAACACGTAGAATTAAGTTAGCGTGGAACGCTTTCGGTAGGCTCCATACATTAGTAAAAAGTAGTCTACCCATACGCCTAAAATCCAAAACTTTCAACCAGTATGTCCTGCCGGTTCTAGCTTAGGGCAGTGAAACTTGGTGCTTGAATGCTAGGCAAATAAATAAATTGCGGAGTGTGTAAAGAACGATGGAATGACCTATGAAAGCAATAAATGGATCCGTAAGTCATGAGCGTAAAGTCATGAATAAGTAAAGTAATGAACGTGATCGGACGCGTGAAAAAACTTAAATGGCAGTGGGCGGGTCATATTGCACAAAGGGAGGAGATGGTCGCTAGACACAAGAAATCTTGGACTATAATAGTATCCAAGAAGCTTTAAACGCCCGCAAAAAGCACACGTGGCAGGTGGGTACACGAAATACGCAAGATGTGTGGTGTTGTATGGACGAGAGTGGTTCAAGATAGGAGTGAATGAAAAAGTATCGAGGAGGCCTTTGTCCAGCAGTGGGCGTAAATGGTCTGCTTATGATGATGATGATAAAATTTGGATTCAAATGTTGAATATTGAATCATTAAAAACCCCCTATATATAATCACAGATATTTGTGTGTTCGTCTGTCTGTCTGTTCGTTCGAATGACGCTCGCTACTTTTTCGCGAATATAGTCTTTATGCGTATACAGTTAACGTCTATAATATGATGCTTATTATCTACTGCCTCTGGCTTTGCCTATATGTCGTAATGTTGACAATAACAAATGAACTTATTTTATTAATTAAATATTCAAATTGAGTACGGGCATCGGGCAGTCGATGTCACTACTGGCTTTGCCATTTCAATTTAGCCTGTATGCCCATTAAAATAATGGCTATATTAATTATTTACATTATTCCCGAGCTCGAAAATCGCGAGCTTCAAATTTAGTCTTTATGGACATTATATAACGGCTATAATCTTATCCTATAATCTTATATTATGGAGACATTTCGCAAGGGCACGGTTATAAAATATTGTTGCATAGATATATTTACTTTTTATTTTATTACGTAAGAGTATGTTTATCAATTCACAGCCGATGTTATTAACATCGGGTCTGCTATGTATACTAAATAGGGCCGAAATTTTGAACTATAAAAAAATGGCAAGTATTGATTCTTTAGATTTTTTTTCTGTAACATGATTTGTTATCCAAAAGAAATGACGTTGAAAAAACAAAAATACGTTATATTTATGAGCTGAATTTTATGCAATATGCAAATTTGAATTCATACAATTTATCACAGTATTGTAAACATTTGATTTTTCTAACAATCGAATTGGAAAACATCTGTTTAAAATTCATGTATGTCTATATATACATATACATGATATTTATGTTGTATGTATGTATTTGTAGTAAAAAATATCCCAGCGTTTTCATATATATAGGATCAAGTGGCGGTAAGAACGTACTGATTTGAAAAAAAGTGCAATCAAGATGGTGAGGTCATTTTTGATTTTTGCCGCACTTTTCACTATTGTGGGATACACTGCGGCAATCAGTGTTGGCGGCTGTATTCGTACACCACCCACAAAACCTGCATGTGGCTGTGAAGGTATATAGTCTATTATTTTTCTAATTCTATTTAATTTTTCTCAATTTTGACGAACTTTCATTCGATCTGTATTTTGTCTTTTGGGTATTCTTCTTTTCTTTTATAGTCCTTCAGTTATAATTGTAAAACTTTATGTATCCTTCTGATATCTCATATGAGCGATCTAGTACGATTCAAATCTCATTATTAACAATAATATATGTCTTTTACTCTGATTATGCTTTCTCTCTTTATCTTGATTTTATAATAAAAGTTACCCCTACAAATAAAAGTCATTATATCTTTTTTGTAGGAAACTTTTTAAGCTACAAATTTGTAAAATGTAATAGTTAATGAGATATTTACAAAAAATTGTTTTTGGTGATCTTCGACCCCTCCTAAAATTTTGTGCCGTCCTCGAATCGATACCCTCTTTCGATATTCTGTTTAAGGACTACAGTATCAAGCTTCATTTCAAAATTCAGCTTCGCTGTGGTTTTAAGAGAGCAAATATCTTTATTTCATGGACTAACACAGCAATTGTTTGAAGTGTCCTTTGGTTTCATTTGCGTATCCTAGTTTTTGAAAAAGGTTAGAAATTTACATGCTTGATATATTAATCGAAAGGGCTTTAAATAGGGATTTTTTTTATAAATATTTGAAATCTTTGAGCTTCGTTTTTTTTTAAACAAGAAATATCAAAAAATACCATTATAGTTTCCTTTAAATTCGGAAAGTTTCTTATAACTCATTATGTATTTTTAATAGTTTAGTATTGATACAGATGTTTGTATTCATATTTTTGGATTAAATACATAATTAACAAACAAAAAAAATATTTGTCAACCATTTTACCTTTAATATGGAAATTATTAGTGCGCAAGTATGAGATTATGGATTTTTTTTGGAAATCGAAAAAAATAACAATAATTCGAAAACTATATTACTTTGGACTCAGGTATGTTTACTTTAAAATATAATACTCCAAATTACATGACCTATCTTCCCTTTAAGGGATTACACCACCTTCCCACTCGGTAAAATAGGTTCAAAAAAAATTTTTTTTGACGCAGTTATTAGGTATTTAAAATAATTTTTGTTTTATACACATACATAGAAGTATTATAAATAATTTATTATAATAACGAATAAAAAAATACAATAAAATAAATGACGGAGATATGAACCATTAAATAGGACTCTCTTTTGGAAATCTGATGTACAAGATATCTCAAGATTACTCAACCGATTTTGTTGAAATTTACAACAAATATTCTTTATAATATTATTTAACAATAAGATAAATTGAAGGATTTTTTAAATGCGTGCCACTATCATAAATTATATTTTTTTAATTTAATATGAAAAAAAAACCGAATTTTTATGCAAAATAACAGTCTGATAAAAAAGATAATAAAATTTACTATCTTTTTTTATTATTTTTGATAAATGTATTCTATATATTTTTTCTTAAATAAATAATAGTAAAATAACTTGTTTTTCGAAGCAAAAAAATGTCCAGACCCCAACGAAGAATACATCTATTCAGTCTTTGGAGACGCAACATGTGATTATCTCAAACCCAAATCTTGTACTCCTACTTATGCATGCCGTTGCAAAGAAGGATATGTCAGACACGATAACAAATGCATCAAAATATGCGATTGTCGTAAGCATAAAATTAAATTAAATAATTCAAAAATATAAAAAAAATATATATATCTAATATTATGTATGTTTTTATCGAAGCCAATAA
The DNA here is from genome assembly GCA_028571205.2 of Hydropsyche betteni. NCBI lineage: Eukaryota > Metazoa > Arthropoda > Insecta > Trichoptera > Hydropsychidae > Hydropsyche > Hydropsyche betteni. Next base: position 4,710,434 of record JAOXNN020000052.1, on the reverse strand, counting down.
GTGTTCAGGACCTTATGAAGAATATATACAAACAGATGAAGGAGAACTAACTTGTGATGGATCTAAACCAGCACCATGTTTGCCAGTCACTGAATGCCGTTGCATTTCAGGATTCGTAAGACATGAAGGAGTTTGTATTAGAAAATCTGATTGTCGTAAGTATGACGATAAATACAAACTTTTACTCAATAATGAGGAAAATTGTTCAAATATATGATGTTTTTTAAGCATCAAAATGTAAAAACGAGAATGAAGTTTACATTTTCACAAGATTCGAAGATGAAACATGCGATGGATACGGTGCGAAAACCTGCGAAGCAGAATATGCTTGCCGTTGTAAAGTTGGATATGTAAGACACCAAGGAGCCTGTATTAGAAAATGCGATTGTCGTGAGTAAATTTTGAACACATTGTGATGTAGTGAATGAAAGATTATTTTATTAATAAACTTACTTGAACCCACAGCTTCTAAGTGTCCTGATAAGGAAGAATTAATAACAGCCGAATATGGAGAAGAAACTTGTGACGGCCGCAAACCAGGTCCATGCATACCAGTTACAGAGTGCAGATGTGTTCCAGGATATGTAAGACATAACGGAAAATGCATAAGAAAATGCGATTGTCGTAAGTTTTCAGAATATTGTTTATTTTAATATACTTGATATAAACATACTTGAACCACTTTTCTGTTCAGCACCTAAATGCGAAGATGTCAATGAAGTTTATATTCTTGCAAGGACTGGAGAAAAAACTTGTAACATTCCTGAACCAGATCCTTGTTTCCCTGTAAGAGAATGTCGATGTCGCGATGGCTATGTAAGACATGAAGGAAAATGTATCAAAGAATGCGACTGTCGTATGTAAAATTAACATTTTAATATTAATAAGTGATGAACTGAAATTATTAAAAAAGCGAATTTTAATTATAGCACCAAAATGTAATGATCCATTCGAAGAATATATCACAACATCAATTGGAGAAGCAACATGTGACGCCGCCAATCCAGACCCTTGTACTCTAGTTACAGAATGCAGATGTATTCCAGGATACGTAAGGCACGAAGGAAAATGTATCAAGCCATGTAGTTGTCGTGAGTTGTATTCATAATTTCATAACACATATAAAATTATAATGGATGAATATAATTTTTTTTTTTGTAATTTCAGCACCAAAATGCAGTGATCCAAATGAAATATATATTTTGACTAGATTCGAAGATGAGACATGCGACGGTGAACAACCTGTATCTTGTACGGCAGTACAAGCTTGTCGCTGTAGGAGAGGATACGTAAGACATGAAGGGAAATGTATTCAGAAATGCAGTTGTCGTAAGTAAAATCGAATTCAAATTGAAATCGAATTAATATTTATAAGAAATTGCATCAAAGTTAATTTTCAGCTCCAAAGTGTTCCGATAAATTTGAAGAATATATATTGGCTCGATTCGGAGAACCAACATGTGATGATCCAAAACCAGACCCATGCAATCCAGTCCAAGAGTGCAGATGTATTCCCGGATACGTAAGACACGAAGGAAAATGTATCAAACCATGCAACTGTCGTAAGTATTGATAGAAATACTTTGAGTTTTTAAAAATGTATTTCCCATGAATAATATTGAAAATAACATTGTAGCACCAAAATGTAGTGATCCCAATGAAGTTTACGTTGTGACCAGATATGGAGATGACACTTGTAATGGAAATGGACCAGAACTTCCAGGTGATGTCACTGCATGCCGTTGCAGACGAGGCTATGTGAGACATGAAGGAAAATGTATCACAAGATGTGAATGCCGTATGTAAAATTAATTATTTTAGAATAAGTAAGTAATAAACTGAAATAATTAATCAAGCGAATTTTAACTATAGCACCAAAATGTAATGATCCATTCGAAGAATATATCACAACATCATTTGGAGAAGCAACATGTGACGTCGCCAATCCAGACCCTTGTGCTCCAGTTACAGAATGCAGATGTATTCCAGGATACGTAAGGCACGAAGGAAAATGTATCACGCCATGTAGTTGTCGTGAGTTGTGTTCATATTTTCATAACACATATAAAATTATAATGGATCAATATAATTTTTTTTTTGTAATTTCAGCACCAAAATGCAGTGATCCAAATGAAATATATATTTTGACTAGATTCGAAGATGCGACATGCGACGGTGAACAACCTGCATCTTGTAGGGCAGTACAAGCTTGTCGCTGTAGAAGAGGATATGTAAGACATGATGGAAAATGTATCAAACCGTGCGACTGCCGTAAGTTTTCAAAAAATATAAATTTTATAAAGAGTTACTGATGTTCATAAAAATTTATTTTATTCTAGCTGCAAAATGTAAAGGTGAGTTCGAAGAATATATACAAGCTTATACAGAGGAAAAAACATGCGACAACGACAATCCGAACATTTGTAACCCAGTGAAAGCTTGTCGTTGTATTGATGGATATGTAAGACATAATGGAAAGTGTATTAAGGAATGCGACTGCCGTAAGTATTAATTGAAAAATTGTTAATCCAATATGTTCAAGAAAATTAATTCTATCAGTATTAAAATTTCATTAGCACCAAAATGCTCTGGCGATTATGAAGTATTCGTAAAGACAAGATACACAGATGCCACGTGTAACGAACCAGTCGGTGAACGTTGCGATTATGTTGAAGCTTGTCGCTGTCTTAAAGGATATGTTCGGCATCAAGGAAAATGCATCAAGCCATGCGACTGCCGTATGTATCAATTATGAAATAAAATCTTAAACGAAAATTGTGAATAACAAAATTCATTTTAACAATTTAGCATCTGTATGTACGAACCCTAATGAAGTATACGTTTGGGCTGTAACTGGAGAACCAACATGTGGTGAACCTACACCAGCTCCATGTACTAGAGTTAAAGAATGCAGGTGTGATGAAGGTTATGTAAGACACGAAGGAAAATGCATCAAACCTTCACAGTGCCGTGAGTATTTTTTGCTCAAAATTTATATAATCGATAAATATGAATAATAAATAAAAAAAAATAGAATTTCGCAAATTTGTAAGAAGTTGAAATATTATTTTTCATATATTTTCAGCATGCGGGGTAAATGAGGTGTATAGTGATTGTGCTCCAATAGTCCAAGAAACATGCCTAACACTAGGAAAGAGATGCAGCAAAGCGTGCCGACCAGGTTGTATGTGTTTGCCTGGATTCGTCAGAAACTGCAGTAACAAGTGCGTCAAACGATGTGAATGTTAAATCAGACAAAATTTGCACATGCAGTAATAAATTATGTTATTGTAAAAAAATTGCTTATAATCCAGAAAATATAAATGTATGAAAAAATATTTATTTCCAAATGGATTATATATTTGTAAAATAATAAATAATTTTGTAAAAATGTACTGCTTTTATTTCGCAATGATCAAATATAGGACTAGTAGTATCATCATCAATTTGAAAGTTTTATAACGTGGCATTATTTTTTTTATTGCATAAAAATGCACAATACAATGGAAAATGATATTTAATGTTTTTTCAATTAAATTATTTGTATATAAACGCAGCATTAATCTTAATTTCTCACATCTTTGGGAAATTTTAAATCTGCCTAATAAACATTTCATTTTTGATATGAAAATATACCACATGTTACACGAACAAAGAAATTCATTTTACAAAAGTAAAGTTAAAACGATGTCCGTACAGATGTCACTAGTTGGAATTAAAAAAAAAAATCAAAATTAATTTGTTTTGTAATGAGTATGAGTTCAAAAACTTAACATTACACAAAGAAAAATATTGAAATATAAATATTTATATGAATGAAAACAAATATTTATCATTTTTAATCTGTTTTGAGAATACAATAATTAAAAGTTGATTTTGGCAAAACAATTTTTCATATCTAAGATAGCAGTAAAAAAGAGTTGTCAGTACTACACTATACAGAGAATTATTACAATGGTCTCCTTAAAACTTTGAAGAGGTGACAGGCCTAACCTTAGCAATGTTTTTGGGGTCCTCGGTAAATATTAAATTTGGCGCCACTCGGATTGTTACTGCGGGGTCCCCATGTAGATTTTTATTTATTCCACAATTTTAAAATATGAGATAAATTTAAAAGGTCTGAAAATAATGATTCGAATATTTTATAATGAAAATAAGCGCTAATTTATTAAAAAAAAATGAAATATTACATTATTTGTATTTGTATAATAAGTATCTCAGGTCAGCTTTGTGACTTCTGACCCCACGTACAATTAATTAAATTTAATGTGGGGTTAGAGGTCACAGAAAAATATTGGTTTTCTAATTTGTAGGTTATGTTAGAAAATTTCCTTCAAAAAAGGTTATTGTGATATTTATTTGTAAGAGTGACTGTTTTGTAGATAATTCTACAATATTATATTTACAAAATTACTACTCTTGTAAACAACCCTCAACGGTATGTACGTGGAGGGCTCAAAAATTTCGTCCTTCGGTTTCGTTTCTTTACCCTACTCCAGGAAGATTTTTTATAACTAATTATCTATTTTATATAGTTTGTTTCGATAAAATATATGATTAAATACACAATAAACAAACAAAAAAATAAGATTTGTGTACCATGTTATCTATTATTATTATATTAGTGCGCAATTGCAAGATTTCGAATTATTCCTTAAAAGTCAAAATTGTAAAAATTACTCAAAAAGTTGGGTTTAAAATGTTCCAAATAAGATGATCAATAGATTATGTCCTTTGGAACATTTTAAACCCTCTCCTTAAAGCCTTAAGAGGTAATAACCTATTAAGGCATTAACGAGACCTTTGTAACATCCTGTGTATAAAAAATGAACTCATGTCTTAAAAATAATATTTGTCAATATAATTTTTATAGTAATGAATTAAATTTATAATTAAGTGATTTATTTTATTGCTAGATACTAATTGTAAGATTTTGTTCTGGAAATAACTGACAATTATTTAAAATATTTTTATAAACCGTATCGTATCCTCAAAATCTGCCTTTCGTGCGTTCCGTACCTTCGCCAAGAGGGTTGGCTCGCGGAAGGACATATTTCGTTAAAATTTTCCTCGCCTCGGCATTCCGTATGCCCCCTGGAAAGCAGGACC
>JAOXNN020000052.1:4690406-4705225 GCA_028571205.2 Hydropsyche betteni | reverse complement strand
GTTGGCTCGCGGAAGGACATATTTCGTTAAAATTTTCCTCGCCTCGGCATTCCGTATGCCCCCTGGAAAGCAGGACCATCGCGATTTCTTTGTTAAAATTAAATGTAGAGTTCTCAGTAAATGTAAATGTGGCGCCCGTAGTTTCGCCTAGTGTTGCTGGTACCCAACTAATTGTAAGCCGACTCAGGAAGCTGGCATAGAGTGGGGTGCATGTAACAGGCGGGATGGTGGGCTTCCCCTTCGATAAAAAAAAAATCAATCTATATAGCAATTTAAGTTATGTACATGTTAATAATGAATTGGATTAGAAAAGCTAGTAGTTTATAAAAATTTCACTTTTATAAAAACGTGTCGTAGTCTCAATTTAAGAGCCTATTGGGAGTCTCCATCGTAAATAAGTAAATTTGATATTGAGATTGGTCAATCAATTTATATTGATGGTTGGTTGAAAACAAAAATTGAAACATAAAAATAGATATCAAATAGTTGAACAGGTGTCAAAATAAAATTTGTTGATTATGACGACTGTTAATCATTAGTATGCTCGATTAAATATAAACATAAAATTCATGCAGCGAAAATAGTCTATGTGACGGCTTGATTCATATTAACAATGTCAGTATCTCAGTTTCGGTTTTGCAGTACGGTTACGCCTTGAAAAAAAATTTTTGAAAAGAATATTTTATTTTATTTTTTTTTGTATACGTCGATAAAAATTGTTATTAAAAAGGTATGGTTTTATTTCATCATTTCATAAGCACGTGGCAGAAATTCACTTCCATAATTATTGATTGCATAATTTTAAACTTTAACCATTTCTTCGTTAAGTTTTCACATAAATAAATCATATAAAATACAATTATGGTAATACACAATAAATGAAAATTATAACGGGGGTGCGTACACACACACAATGCATATACGGTCCACGGAGGTTGGGGGCGAGTTCTGCACAGTGAGAGAATCGCGTCACAAAATTATAATTTATTTTCTAGTATTGAACTAATGTTGATATATTATATATGCAATTTTGATAGTCTTGAATATGTAAACAGCTGAAAATATGTATTGCACAATATATGCATATTTCACATAATGAACTTATTTGCAATTGTTTCTACTTAATAAAATAAAATTCAACGCATTATTATTGAGAGATCTTTCAGACAAAACAAACTGAATTCACACACTTCAAAAATGATTGATTACAAGAAGGGGCACACAGCCGTAAAAGCATGCAAATATTTAAGTGGAAAAAAATACATCATAATGAAAATTTATTGTAAATTATTTTATGTATTATGGATTATAGTGTTTAATTTTCAATAAAGTTTGAAAGCTATTTTATAAAATATGTTATATATTATATTATTTTATTTGTTATAAAATATTAAGAAAATAAATATGAGAATATTTGTTATATGAAAATAAGTTGTTTTATAAATTTATTAATACAATAACTTTTATGAATGATTTTAATACATATTTAAATACGTATTGGTCTAAGAAAATGATAATGCATTTATAAAGTTTATTAATAAATATGTGCATGGTATATATTGATAATGGTAAAAAATTACTTGAAGATATAAAACATATGATTATATAAAATAAGCATAAAGTTTTATCTGTACAAAAAAATAATAAATTTTAAACATTTAAGGTAAATTAATTAAAAAATATATATTTTCAGTCCAAAATACTAATTGCAATTTCTAAGAAGTTGTAAAACTGTTTTTAAATAATTTATCCCGTTTGAAAGAAATATTTGTTTCAAAGCACATTTCAATATTTGTTTAATAATACACATATTTGAAAGAAATATATATTTAATCAGCTTACATAAAACATAATTTATGGTTACAAAAATATGAGTTTACTTTGGAAGTGCAAATAGTGTCTTAATATTTCAAAGTTTGTTTTGATATAACAATTATATGATTTTATATAAAATAAGTAATAGTACATTATTGTTATATATTTTGATGATATTTTTCAGGTTAAGGTTACTTTCAAACTGATGTGTGAAAATCAGATATTCAAAAAACTGTTTATGAAATACGTAAAATGATAAATTATATGAAAACAAATAAACACATTTGTATGTTAATATTGAAAATATAGTGCAAATGAACATCTATCATAATTTGTTGTCACATGTGACAATATTAAAGAGACGACATTGATATGTCTGAAATAAATCAATGTTTTAATGAATATTAATCTGAAATGTTTAACAAATGTTCTTTACAAATACATAAATATATTAAGCAAGATAGGTTAATACATTTACTAAAATTTTATTAGGGTTAGATTGATTATTTGAAATCAGTCTAGGAAAAGGACTTGAAATGTAGAGATGAAAACAAGATTTAGGAAAAGTTAACCTAAGAGCAGGCCTGTGAATTCATTTTGGCTGGCGGACCAAAAAGTAAAAATTAAAAATGACCAAAGGGCCACCAATGTTTATTTTTCGTAAACACATTTCGTTACCGTAGAAAATCAAGATTCAATAAAAAAAAAGTTTTCAATAATAATTTTTGACAATTTATGAGATGTTTGAAATTGTTTTTCGTTGACAAGATTTGTAAAATCTATTTTAAATGTTCATCTGTAATGCTTGATTGCAAAGAATTTTTATTTACAATAGTTTCATAAGAGAAAAAAACCTTTTCGAATAATAATTTTAAATTCATTAATTTATTCATGACGGTAAAACCCTTTTAAATCAAGATCGTATTGTAAATTTATAATTTTATGCTGAAGTTAACTTGGAACATCATTAATATTGATTAAAAATCGCGAACATGCAATTCGTAGATTGCAGTTTTCCCAGGCTTGAAATTTTACTTGTCAAACTTAGTAGTCAGTAGTTACTGGAAATAGCAAGTTATGTTTTACTTAGCAGTTCTGACTTTTCCAAATATATTTACTTCCTTTGGGCGACAGCCACAATGTTTCGTGGACCGCGGGCCATAGTTTGTTCAAACCTGTCATAGTGCTAATTTCGTTGAGATTATATTTGATTTTTGATGTATTTTTTACCAGCAGAGTCTTGGTCATTATTATTAAACATCAAATAAATAATACATATACGTGTAAAAAAGTATTATATGTTTTAATATAGGTATTATATAATATATATAAAAAAACAACAGAAATTAACATTATCATCACAGGATTTATTGAAATGTACGAATTAAAATTATTTGAATTATTTATTGTTTGTTAAAAAATTTCAATTAATAATAATAAATACAACACAAAATACAATCAATTGTGTTTTTACTTTACTTAATTAAAAAAAAAAAAATTGACATACATTGTTTTTCTTTTCGTCTGTGTTTGGTGAAAAACTGTCAATACTACAGCAGATGTTTTACGCTTTAAGACAGAATGATTTGTTACATTTTGACGGCATATAAAAGGGAAATAATATCGAAAATTCATGCCTTAGTTTGAGTTTCCGATTTGGTGTGGTTTCCCGTTTAAGCACCAGCGTCATCTCCGAATCGCAAGATGGCCAGGTTTTTGCATCTGGCTATTTTCTTTGTGGTAGCCCATAGCGTAGCTGCCACAGTACTTCCTTGCAAAGGTATATATTACGTTCAAAAGCTTAAATTATGGTTTTCCAAATAAATATATAAAAATTTGAAAGTTAACATACGTATATGCTTAATGAAAAATTGTTTACGTATTTTAGGGTATCCTCCTAAGTGCAAAGATCCCAATGAGGAATATATTCTAGCTAAGACAGGCGAACCCACTTGTGATGATCCATCACCAAAACAATGCTCTCCCGTTAGTGAGTGTAGATGTAAAAGTGGATATGTTAGATTCGATGGAAAGTGCATTAAGCCATGTGATTGCCGTAAGTTTATAAAAATATAATATATTAAAATTTGTATTATTTAGTTTTTATTTTATATTCATGGAATAATGAAATTATAAAGCCTTTTATAAAATATTGAATGTATTAATTTTTATCAGAATATTTTATCTTAATCAAAAAATTAAACAAATTCAATGTGTTATTAAAGCTGCCAGTTGCAAAGATCCTAACGAGGTCTTCGTTTTGGCCAAGTATGGTGAACCCACATGTGATGTACCTTCACCAAAACCTTGTACTCCAGTTAGCGAATGTAGATGCAGAGATGGTTATGTAAGATATAATGGAGTTTGTATCAAGCCATGTGACTGTCGTAAGTTTCTTTTCTCGAATTGGCGTAAAATTAATTTATATTTGATAGTATGTTTAAAATGTTTTCTTTTATAATTTTCAGCTGTTAAATGTAAAGATCCAAATGAAGAATACATTTTAGCTAAAACTGACGAAGCCACTTGTGATAATCCCAATCCATTATCTTGTGCACCTGTAAAAGAATGCAGATGTAGAAGCGGATATGTCAGATATAGGGGAATTTGTATCAGAGCAAATGCTTGTCGTAAGTGTTGATAAATATTTTTCGATTCTATTTATTATCAGTTCTTCAAATAAAATAATATTATTTTTATAGCCGTGAAATGTAAAAATGCAAACGAAGAATATGTTTTGGCTAAATTCAGTGAACCAAGCTGTGACGATTCAACTCCAAAACCAATATCTGCTGTTGAAGAATGCCGCTGTCGTAGTGGTTATGTCAGATTCAAAGGACTTTGTATCTTACCCATTGAATGTCGTAAGTATTAATTAAAATTTGTCAAATTAACTAAAAATAAAAAATCTAAAGAAACTTTATATATTTTTAGCTGCCAAGTGCAAGGAAGCGTTCGAAGAATATGTTACCGCTTCATTGAGTGAACCTACATGCGAAAAACCAAATGTTATTTCAATTGCTACTGTTAAGGAATGCAGATGTATTCAAGGATACGTAAGAAATAACGGAAAATGCATTTTGCCAATTACCTGCCGTAAGCTAAACGATTGATATAAAATATAGTGCTTCTAGAATATGTGATAATTTTGTTTAACGATTTATTCATAGCATGCGATGATCCAAATGAAATGTATATCACTTCAATCTTCAGTGAACCAACATGTGGTGATCGTTTCCCAAAATCAATTGAACCAGTATCTAAATGCCAATGCAAGGGTGGATATTTGAGAGAAAATGGAAAATGTATTTCGCCCGAAGATTGCCGTAAGTATAAATTCAGCATGAAAAATATCTTCCGAAAATGCCATGGAACTGGTAAAAATATTAAGATAAAATTACAGCTGTAATTTGCAAAGATTCAAATGAAGAATACGTCACCGCCATTTTCAGCGAAATGACATGTACTGACCAAGTACAAAGATCAATTTCTCCCGTCAAGGAATGCAGATGCAAACCTGGTTATTTGAGAGACGGTGGAAAATGTATTCTTCCATCAACCTGTCGTTAGTATATCGTTAAATCTAAAAGATCTCGATAAATGTTTTGAAATAATTTAATTCTTTGAATTTTCATTTTTCAGCCGTCATTTGCAAAGACCCAATGGAAGAATATATTCAAGTAACTACGAGCGAACTAAGTTGTGCAAGTCCAATTCCATCGCCAATCCCACAAACTAAGGAATGCCGTTGCAGAGAAGGATTCTTGAAGTATAATGGAAAATGCATTTTGCCATCATTGTGCCGTAAGATAAAAATACAAAAACTAATAATATTGAAAAATTTCGAGAAAAAATAAATTATGTATTATATATTTTTTTGAATGTAGCATGCAGCAATGCTAACGAAGAATTCATGACCACTAATCTCAGTGAAGGAACTTGCTTGGATCCAATGCCAAAGGCAGGCCCTCAAGTTACTGGATGTAGATGCAGAGCTGGATACGTAAGAGAAAATGGAGCTTGTATTCCACCAAACGAGTGTCGTTAGTACTGCTTTTGAATAATTTTAAACAATAATTGATATTGAAAATATAGTATTACAAATTTTTCATATATTTTCATAATTTATAGCACCAATTTGTACTGATAACGAAGAATACGTTCTTGCCCTCTTCAGCGAACCAAGCTGTAACGATACTGTTCTTAGAACCATTAATCCAGTCAAAGAATGCCGTTGTAGATTCGGATACGTTAGAAGCGATGGAAAATGCATTCTTCAATCTGAATGCCGTAAATATTTTTCAATCAAACGAATATTTTTATAAAAGTAAAATGAATCAAAACTTATTAAACCATTTTACAGCTGTCATCTGCAAAGATTCTAATGAAGAATACGTCGTCACCCAATACAGCGAACCAACATGTACCGATACTATTCCAAAATTGATCGTCACTGTTCAAGAATGCCGTTGCAAAAATGGATATGTAAGAGAAAACGGAAAATGTATTTTGCCGAACACTTGCCGTAAGTATAAAAAAAATATGAAATAAAATATTTTCTTTGAATCTTCGTTAATAAACATATTTTCTTCAGCCGTCATTTGTTCTGATCCAAACGAAGAGTACGTAACATGTTTATTCAGCGAACCAAGCTGTTCTGATCAAATTCCAAAATCAATCACACCAACTCAAGAATGCCGTTGTAAACCAGGATTTTTGAGAGAAAACGGAAAATGCGTCTTGTTCTCAGATTGCCGTGAGTGTTTTAATAATTTAAAAAAAAAAATCCATGTTTTTCATGAATATTAATATTTGATAAAACTATTTACAGCTGTCATTTGTATCGATCCAAATGCGGAATATGTATTGAGTCAGTTGAGTGAGCCAACATGTGATGAACCAATTCCGTTTGCCATTTCACCAGTCAAAGAATGCAGATGCAAGCCAGGATACGTTAAATTAAACGGAAAATGTGTTTTACCAACAGAATGTCGTAAGTGAAAATTATCACAATATTAGTTAACAAAAAAGAATAATTTAAAGTATAATAAATTGAATTATTAAGCGGTAAAATGCCCTGATCCAATGTTGGAAGAATATGTATTGACATATTTGTCCGAGCCAACATGTCTTCAACAAATTCCATCAAGTTTGGTCGTACCTGTAAAAGAATGCAGATGTAAGACAGGATATGTCAGAGAAAATGGCAGATGCATTTTACCAACTATGTGCCGTAAGTATAAAGAAACATGAATACTCTAAATTCATAAAAAGTTATGAGAAAGAAAGTATCTTTAAAAATCTTAACTTTTAAAGTTTATTGTTTTACTAAGTCGTTTGGTTTTTTTATGTTATATATAAAAAAAAGTGTTTTCAATATTTTAAAACTGAAAATTTACAGCCGTTTTATGTAATGATCCGTTCGAAGAGTATATTATTTCTTCTTTTACTGAACCAACATGTCCAGATCCAATGAAAAGACTTTTGGGTTCACCAGTTCAGCAATGTCGGTGCAAAGATGGTTATTTCAGAGAAAATGGCAATTGTATTTTGCCAAGCGATTGTCGTAAGTTTGATTTCTAAAATAAAATTAGTAGAAATCTAAAAAGCAGAAAATTTTATAGATTATTATCAAATTTATTGTTTCGATTTTTAGATAAAATTTTATTTTATAGACAATTGTTTTGTATATAGGGAAAATATTGAAGGAAACTTCAATATTATTTTAAAACTGAAATCAAATTTTTGATGTTTGCTAAAATATTAATAATTTTATAGCTGTCGTATGCAGTATTCAGTTTGAAGAATACGTCACAACATTACTTAGTGAACCGACATGTGCTGAACCGATTCCAAAATCTTTACATAATCATGTAAAAGAATGCCGTTGCAAAAACGGATACGTGAGATATAACGGACAATGTGTGCTTCCAACTTCATGTCGTAAGTTTGTTTCAACGAAAAAAAAACAAAAGCAGTTCATCTCAATTTAGCAATAATCCGCATCTAAAATGTACATTTAAATTTCATTGAAAAAGATAATATAAAAAATCGGTTTCTTTGTATTACAGCTGTTATTTGCACTGGTGCAAATGAAGAATATATCTTGGCTATTTTCGGAGAGAAAACATGCGACAGCCAGAACCCAGCTCCATGTATGGCAGTCAATGAATGCCGTTGCAAAGAAGGCTTCGTGAGATACAATGGAAAATGTATCCCTCCATGCGAATGTCGTGAGTGTCCGATAATTTTTTTGGAAGACATAAATGTTGTGAAATTTTTATTTAGTATTTTCGCCATGTAGCCTCTAGATGTAGTAGTCCAGATGAAGAATACATCATGAGTGTTTTCACTGAAAGAACTTGTGAAAATCCAATTCCATCATCATGCGCTGCAATCGCCGAATGCCGTTGCAAGGACGGACTTCTTAGAAATAACGGAAAATGCATCCAGCCAAGCAGTTGCCGTAAGCATAAACAACTTTTATATTGAAAAAAATATTTTCAGAGAACTTGAAGATTTAATATTTTTCATATTGCAGCATGCGGTCCAAATGAAGTGTTCAGCATGACCAGTCCAGTGGAAGCAGAAAGTTGCTCAAACATCGGAAAAGTACGTAATCCTATGACTAGACCAGGATGCATGTGCATTGGTGATTATGTCAGAGATTGCACTAACAGATGCATCCCAAGATGCAACTGCCCTTCTCATAACCCATATTACTAAATTATAATTAAATTTAGATGAAGGTGAGAGTTTCAATGAAAAAGTTCACAGAGGTTAATTCTCAATATAATATTTGTTGTAAATGTAAATTTAGCGTTGAAAATAAAATTTAAATTAATTTAAATTTAAATGCTATTATTGATTTATTATTATAGAAATCCAATTCACATTAATAGAAAAAAATATATGATTAAACAATATTTTTGCATTGCAATAATCTTATTACTATATAATACGGTAAGTATTATAAAAATCGACGTCAATCAAAATCAAAGCTTTTTGCTATTTATAATATAATTGAAGGTTGAACATTAATCGAAGTCCAATATGGCAGATATTATTTTATTTTCTTAGTACGTATGTATAATAGTACGTATGTACTGATGTCATTGGTAATTTTGAATTGCTCGATCTGTATCCCGTACGAAGAGGACCGTGATGTATCGGAAATGCTTAGGAAGACAGTGAATTCAAACGCTTCTCATAAATATTGTCCACTGGCAGTCCATTTTGTTTCATCCTGATGGAGTGTGAATTCGACCATATTTCAAGACGAGCAAACGAAGAAGGAAAAAATACGAAAATGTATGAAAAAAAATGTATTTGTCAAATATATACTTACATTGTATATTATTATTGGTCCGGTGTTTAAACACAAAAAATTTTTGTTGATTATTTTTTAGTTATCATTTTCTGTGATTTTTTCGAAAAAAAAGTTCGTTTTATTTTATGCTAATTTCACGAAAACTTGAACATTTGACCGTAATAAAATATTTTGAATAAAGGCTTTTTTAAAAATAATGATCAAAAGCAAGCATGCGAGTATGTGGCAATGTGTATGCAAAAACTTACCTAATATATTGAAAATATCTATAATTTCAACCATCAACATTATTTTTTATTTATATGTATGAGATTACGTATTATAAATAATAGCACAAAAAACGTAAAAGTCACGATAATTTAGGCATCAAAAAAAAAAAAATAGTAAGAAAAAGTTTCTATAGCACAGCACAATTGAGCAACTAGATGGTGCAATTTTGCAAAAAAGTACATAATACAGTCTGTTCAAATGAAAACATATAGCTGTCAATGCAGAATCAACACACGTGCGTCAAGCCATTTTTCAAGCACAAACACAATAAATAATACGAAAAAAAAACACACGTACAAATTCAACACACACAAGCGCACGTACACAAAAAAAATCGTGCTCGCATTAATCATTCCGCGTCGTCAGCCGAATAAATTATAAATAAAACGAAAATCGTCGCTCATTTGCGGCCTGGGCGGACCTGGCCGTATTTCATCGGCGGTTAGCAGGTGGGCCTGGCTGTTGCGAATTCAGCGAAAGGACAATGGACGGGCCCGCTGAAAAAAGTGACACGTGCTGGTGACAAACAGTCCGCGGTCACGCATTGCCGATGGCGAATTAAATTCCGGCATTCCGATGGGAAGCCGGTCGCCGCGTTGATTTTGATGTCGGAATTTCAGCGGGGCGTGTGGTCGGGGGTTTTATGGATGTTTCAGAACGGAGAATCGTGAAAATTTTCGGGCGAGTTGGGTTATTTATGCGCGCGATTGGAAGTTGGTCGCTGTATATCGATTTTGATGTTATGGGAAGGTTTTTTGTTTGGTGTTTGTCAATCGGTGATCCAAAAGGTATATTAAAGGTCAGGTGATTCTACGCAGAAGTTGTCGTGATTTAATTTTTTGGTCGTGAAGTCGAAATGATTTAGGAAAGTCCTTGCGCAAAGTTCAAGAGTAGATCAGGTTACTCTGAAATGTGTTTTGTCAATAATTTTATTAAAGCGGAGTTATGTGAGTAAATTTGGAATAGTGAAAATTTATAAAGGTAACAATAATAAATTTCATATTCGGTTAGTATAAAGGTTTCTGAAATATATTATGTTAGGTCGCATTTTCAATTGTGTTTTAGGAAATAGGATGCTATGATAATTTTAATGATAATGGTAAATACAAAAATCGCAAGAATATGTTAAAATACTTGTTTTTTTTTAAAGTTGTTTCAGTTTATAAAAAGTGTCATGCCATCTAATATTAATTATTATATAGCTAGTTTTTTGTTGACAGTTTTCAACATTTGACATTGTTTTTGTAAAATTAAAAAAATACATAGTGTTTTCTTTATCTATCTCAAATATTTCATAATATAATATATCAATCGACAATGAATTATGAATATTTTGTCAGATAAGATTAAATATTGAAAATGAAGAATATACAATGATCTATGGTAATATTTGAGATTGAGGAAAATGTAAGCGTTAATACCATAAAGTTTATGCAGTCGATTTTCAATAAAAACGTACGACTATTATTTTAACCACCAGTTTATTTATCAAGTCGACGTCGTTAAGACGTCTTCTTTGTGCGAGATTAATCTCTCCAACAATGATATATTATTGAAAGAGAGAAATTTATAATAAAAAACATAATCGAAATGAATTTCTTGAGAAAATTTTTAGAAGAAGGGACTAGTTTCCCAGAAATATCCTATCCGTCATTGAGGAAAGGAACTTTGGGATCTCCAGACGAATGGGTACAAGGAAAAGTAATAGACGACGGTGCTGAAGGATTGTGGAGGGTAAACAACAGTTTATATGATTTTAGTGATTTTGTGAAAAGGCATCCAGGAGGAGAGGCTTGGTTAACAATTACAAAAGTATGTTTGTTATTCAATATAGTGAAATTTTGTAGTTGTGACTTATTTGTGAGTTTTAATTTAAGGGAACGGATATAACAGAAGCGTTTGAGGCTCATCATATTTCAAAAATTCCTGAGAAAATGCTCGCAAAATTTTTTGTTAAAGAAGCTTCCACTTCTAGACATTCTCCTTTCACTTTTAAGGAAGATGGGTTTTATAGAACATTGAAATCTCGTGTCAGGGAAGAGTTAAAGTTTATACCATCTGATGATTTGGAAAAAAAAACCCATACCACGGTTGAAGGATTGTTTATAGTTTCTTTATTATTTGCTATAGCTTCTTGTTCTATAACATGGTTACCTATTAAGGTTATATTTTGTATAATGACTTCATTTTTCGTAATTTGCACAGTGAATTGTGCGCATAATTTCATCCATAGAAAAGATAATTGGAGAATGTATTTCGCCAGTATTAATTTTTTGGCGGTGAGGTAAGTGTATCGAATTGAAAAAATGATTTTACTATAAAAAAAATATAATTATGACAAGTAAAAATAAAAATAAGTTTTTTTTAAATTTTAAACATGAATAATTTTTTCTTGTTCAGGGAGTGGAGAGTTATTCATGCACTATCACATCATTTATATACAAACACTTTGTTAGATTTAGAGATGATCATGTTCGAACCATTTTTCATTTGGATGCCTCGAAGAACAAAAGGCTTTATAATGAAATATGCACCTAGATTTTATGGGTTAATAATTTATATATTCATGGTAGACGGCTTAATTTTAAAAAGGTCAGTGGATAATAAACTGAAGTTTTTCAGTTCGATTTATTTTTATGTAATTACTATATTTATAGATTAATAGCTTCGCCAAAATACAAAAAAGTATCACGATTTGAACTAGATGATTTATCACCTTTCATAATTCCGATATCGATGTTAGTTTTTGGTAAAACTGATTGGTGGGACGTTTTACTAACTTGGATATTTACATTGCACTTGTCAAGTATGTTTTTCGGACTAATCAACTTCCATGCAGCGCACCATCACCCAGAAATATTTCACGACGGAGACGTAGCAAGGTATATTCCAACAAAGACACGAAATATTTGTAAGAAAAACTAATTTATTTCATTAAAAAAATTCTAGAAATGACAGAGATTGGGGACTGTTTCAAGTCGATGCCGTTGCCGATAGAGTGGAGGTGAACAATTCCTATTTTATGGTCATGACATTTTTCGGTGAACATACTATGCACCATTTGTTCCCAACATTGGACCACTCAGTCCTACATAAATTACATCCCGTATTTGCGAAGACTTGTGAACAATTTAGGACGAAGATCAGGATGACAAATCAATTAGATATGTTTCTAGGTTATTACAGACAGTTAGCGAAAACGGAACCGAAAAATTTTAATGATGAAAATGTTTGTGCAACAATTAGTTAATATAATACTTTTTATTATTGTCAAATAATTGAAATGAGCTGTGCCAGCATCTTTTTATAAAGATTTTGTAAGTTAATTGATTACTTATTTGGAAATAATCGAATACATTAAGGAAAAGTTTTTTGGGTTCAAATGGTATTTTCCTCATTGCGTCATTTAATGTTTGTGAGTGGTGTTTGAAGTATAATATATTACAATAATTCGGACAAAATTCAAAAACTTGACCTTCGCAATCATCGTATATATTATTAAATAATAAACGACTATGATTTTTTAATGATTGAGTCAAATGAATATCTATACGGAATTAAATATTATATGATTTGTTTGCTTACTTATATTCGAATGCTAATGAATTTAATAATTGAAGTTGTTAATGACAGACCAAGAAGAAAAATTTTGGTAATTTTTTTAAATTTTATTTACCTCACGAATGTTTTTACAAATATTTTTGTTTCCCAATAGAAGATAAAAATTATAATATTTAAAGACAATATTCAAAAGTTGAAAAAAGAAAGGAAATATTTAAAATAAATTTTAGGAAAAAGATTTATATGATTGTAATTTTTTATCATCAGCTGTTTTTGTTTTTAATTTTAGTAAAAATATTACCATCCATGAAAATATTCGATAAAAACCATAATGGGATATTCAGATCTATCAAACAATAGCAAATAACCATTTTTTATTATATTTATAATAAATTGCATTTTTATCATCAAAACGCAAATAAAACACTATACACTATACAAAGCACTCACAACGAACGACATACGGTCTTTGCGAAATTAACCCATAGCCGAACTGTTATTTCGCAATAATTAATTCTCCGACGCTGATTTCCCGGAACGCAGCTGCTTTTCCCTTTACGCCATTTTCCCCGTGTCGATTTTCCCGAAATTTCCTCGAGTGGACGTGCAAATTTGCTTCGCCGAAGCGGGAAAGCATCACCAGTGGTGCAATTGTTCGTCGCACTTTCTCACCGATATTATAGGAACACGTAGGAAACATTATGACTCAGTAATTGAAGGGGTAATATTCTAAGTGTATGGTGTGTTATTGTGTTTGAGTCCGGTCCGGGTGTGTTAGTTAGAGTCGAGTTTGTTGAGGAAAACCGAAGTGAAGTGTTTTTCTGAAAATTGATGCGAAGAAATCATGGATTGAAATGGGTTAAGAGGATAATGTTCGATGTAATGAATGTGCAAATAATAAGATAATTTTATGGGATTGCAAATTAAGTACTTTAGAGTGTTAATTCCGTTTTATCGATGTTAGATGTGTTCATAGGTTGATACAAATATAAAATTCTATGATTTATTTTATGACAGAAATACGATTTTCAAATAAAAAAATCAATAATTTCTATTATATTTTAATTTAAAAATGTACCTATGTTGTTAAATGAATTCATTTGAAATTGAAAATAATATTATATATTTAATATTGCATCACTGTAAATATTTATTGTTTTTATCTTCTTTGAATTTATCACGATACGTAAAAACTTTAAAAAAATATAATTTATAGACATACATTTGACTTAATAAAAAATTGAAAATAGCGATTATTATTCAACTTTTTCTTAAATAAGCGAAAAAAGTATACGCAACCAGTTGTATTTTTTGATTACGTGACGTTTAAAAGGAAGTGCTGCTTGCCTTCACATTAATAAAAGAGTAAACAGCATTAAGTTTTTATGCAGCAGAATATATATTTTTGATGCTAAGTATTTCTAATTAATTGGATAAATACTGTTTTTAATTTTATAAATTAGTACTTTAACTACTATTATAAATGTCATCATAAAATATTAATAAAACACACACACACACACACACACACACACACACACACACACACACGATTGAGTAAGGAACTTATTGGATATGTAAGGAGGCATAATAGATTAATTTGAAAGACTAAAAAAAACTAGTAATTTCAGCATCAATTTTTTTATATTTGTTATTTTGGACGAATCATTAAGAATATTTTTATATTATTTCCGACGAAAGAAAATTAATAATTATTTTTATTAAATAAGTAAAACTAATTAGTGAAAATATAATATATTTCTCACGTACTTTGGTCAACCAATAATAAGTGAAAATCAATACCAAATGAGATCTAAAAACGATTAATGCTAAACTGTAAAAA
>JAOXNN020000052.1:4676711-4690306 GCA_028571205.2 Hydropsyche betteni | reverse complement strand
CGTTGGGCGCAATATCAAAGCTGGTCAACGCATCGGTATTCAACCCAAGCTCGCCCACGGTGAACAACTGGCCGCCATTGGGTGAGGGAGCGCCGTTCGGTCCACCTTGGAGCGACAGCAGATTGCGATTGGCGTCGATCACATAGCGGTGAAAATTCGCGCGCACTGCCGTCACATCCGGCAAGAGGCCATCATAAAGGCGCTCAATATGCCAGTCAGTGTCAGCGAGTTGCACACCTGTGTCATTGAAACAATCCCGAACCTCATCCGGCACAAAGGTGCCGATATGGGGCTGTCCCAGAATGATTGGGCCATCGCCCGAAATGACTGTGAAAGGCGTCACACCATCAACTCCGGCATGGCTTGCGCCGTCGCCTTCACCACAGCACCGATGCGCACCAGTTTGAAGGCGGCTTCGAGGTCGGGGGCGAGGTAGCGGTCTTGTGTCAGTGTGGCTACGTCTTTGCGCACACGCACCACGACCTTGGCCAGACTGGTACTGGTGGTAGTGCTTCAAATATTACTACTAGTGAGTGGTTACAAATAACCCCTGCCGACTGGAACTATTATCCAACTAGCAGCACAAATACTGCTATTGACTCTAGTTATTTTGACGTATACATACCAGATAAAAACATAACCGAAGGTGTTTTAGAAAAAGGCGCAATATTTGTTTATTTTGATGGTAGCGGCTCTAGTTTTCTGTCATTTAGCCCACTGCCTTATAGCATAAATGGTACCAACCCAGGTATGATTTCGTATTCACCCTTTTTTACTACCGACACCAAAGAGGGTTTTTTAAATATTTTTGCTCAATTTGACAAGGCAAGGCGTTTCAATGGTAATTTGGCGTTTCGTTGGGTAGTGATTAAAGACCTTACTGTAGCCAATGGCAGGCTTAAAGCCATCAATTGGAAAGACTACAACGAGGTAAAGCGAGAGCTTAATTTGAAAGACTAAAAAAAACTAGCAATTTCAGCATCAATTTTTTTATATTTGTTATTTTGGACGAATCATTAAGAATATTTTTATATTATTTCCGACGAAGGAAAATTTATAATTATTTTTATCAAATAAGTAAAACTAATTAGTGAAAATATAAAATACTTCTCAAGTACTTTGGTCAACCAATAATAAGTGAAAATCAATACCAAATGAGATCTAAAAACGATTAATGCTAAACTGTAAAAACTAATCGCTTTATCAACAGATGTCATTTGAATTAAATAAAATACACATTACCGATAAAATTATGAATATTTAAATCTACATTTACTTGAAATATTCTATTTGATTTAAATAGAATGGTTAAATTGCATATTTTCCTGCTAATAATCACGTAGAACTTGAATGATATATGATGTATTGACATTTGCTCTGACCGAGCAATGATAATATTCAGTGATATGTGTAATTGCGATAAACAAAATTAGGTTGAGTACAAATATATAGAAACACGTTCCCATTAAAAAAATAAAACTTTGTTTATAAATAGACCTTATTAATATGCATTTATTATAGTTATGCAAAGTTCACCATGACCTTCACATCCGAGTGACCTTAAATAAAATTGTATCGCATTAAACGTTCTTTTGCACATGTAGAAAACGAGTCGATCAAGTTGTTTACTCATTTATTTTTGTCATATCTGAATCGTAACTTATGAAACACCCGTTGATATTGCTGACAGTTTATGTGTTGTTAATTGTTGTGTCAGTTGAGATTTGTTTGCTGACATTGTAAGTCGTATTAAAACATTTTCGCTTCAGTTTTATAAAAAGTCATTGTTAAAACTATTCAAATTTATAATTATCAGTTAAATTCAGCTCACAGATGCCTCCTAATTCAGAACGTACTCATCAAACTAGCTTTCCAGAACTAGTATACCCTTCATTAAGAGACAATCCATTGAAATCATCAGACCAATGGCTCAAAGGGAAAGCAATGGACGATGGAGCAGAAGGTTTATGGAGAATACACGACAAACTGTATGATTTGACTGATTTTATTAAAGTACATCCCGGAGGAGAAGGCTGGCTAAGATGGACGAAAGTAAGTACTGAAAACTTCAAATACTGGTTTCTTCATCACCGTTTTCTATGCAAATACACGCAAGTTTCATGCAGCGTTCTTAATTAATTTTTTGAGAAAATTTCAATTGATACTTCAACGTATCTTTACGATGATTTCAAACAATTTATAGGGAACAGACATAACCGAAGCCTTTGAATCACACCACATAACACCAGGTCCCGAGAGCATGTTGAAAAAGTTTTACGTGCGAGACGCCGTGTCCAAGAGGAACTCACCGTTCACTTTCGAAGAAAACGGATTTTACAGGACGCTAAAACGTAGGGTAAGGGAAGAGATGAAGACACTCCCGAAGGACCTATCCAAGCAGTCGAAAAGAATAACCGACGCCTGCGGTATAGGATTGTTTGTATGCGGTGTTGCAGCATGCAGAGTGGATTCCCTCTTGGCCAGAGTTGCTTTGTGTGCAATGAGTGCAATTTTCATGACTTGGTCGGCAATATGCGCACACAACTTCACACACCAGAGGGACAATTGGAGGATGTACTTTATCAACTTTAACTTTATGCCGTGCAGGTGAGAATGCGGTGTATTTTTTGAAAATTGTGTGCGGTGAAATGTTAGTTTTTATTGTTTTTTTTTTGAGGTCTTGGAGGGTGACTCATGTGTTGTCTCATCATCTCTATCCGAATACATTGCAGGATTATGAGGTTTCGGCTTTCGAGCCATTTTTTATGTGGTTGCCGAGAGAATCTAAGTCTTTCATTAGCAGATATGGTCCGAGGATATATGCTTTGTTTATTTATACGGTTGTTTGTGATCTTCAAATTATTACGTAGTAAGTACTCGTATATATTATATATTATTAAATTTTTTAAGTAAACTAAAAACTGTATTTTTGAAATGTCATTGTATTAAATTTTTATATTGTACATAATATGATCACAGTTAGTATTTTAGTCATTATTGAAATTATATCTCGTCACAAGATTGCATTGTAATGATGCAACATAAAATAACTAGAAATAGTAGTTAAATAATCATCTGAATTTTATAAACCGTTTTCTCTTACATTTCCAAGTGTATTTCTTTAAAATTTCAGTAATATAATACGATTTTAATAACACAAATTATTCTTGCCAGTTTCATAAAAACACTTCTACACATCGATGGAGCTTCTTTCCATTACGAAGACCTGGTTCCATTGAGTCTTCCATTAGCCATGATTTCATTGGGAAATACCACATTACTCAACACCTTCTTGATGTGGATGTGCATTTGGCATATGGAAAGTTTCCTGTTCCACTTCGTAGGACTAAACGCAGCCCATCATCATCCAGACATTTTCCACGACGGTGACGATCCTAAGTGAGTATATCTACAGTTTATTGATAGATTCCAGGACTAATTAAGTTTAATCCACGAACGTGGGTTCAATTTTGTCTAATTATTGTATTATCGCCGTTGCGATTCGTTTAACTTTATTAATTGCGAGTTGGTTTTAATTTCGTGTGCGGTACGGAAACGCTTAATAAATTCGCATAATTCTCGCAACCCGAAACCTTTTCACGGGACGAGTTTGTAATTAAACATATAAACAAAAATAAACGCGTGTACACGCAAAAGTTCTTCCGAACCCGTTTAAATGTTGGTTACGATGTTTTTACATGTTGGGGGAAAAATTGGGAAATTTAATTTATTGAAAAGAGAGCTCGAAACGGGATTTATAACAAAAAAATTATGGTTTTCTTGTAACATTTCAAGATATGACGATTTGAAACGAATACATTATTTATTCAGCAGCCCAATATAGAGGAACAATGAAAAATTCAAATCGTCATATTTTTCAGGGTATGAAGAAAGAAATATGAATATAGATATAATATATGAGTTTGAATTTTTTGTTTGTCTTCGTTTCATTCAATGTGAATCTTTATTATTTAAGTCACATGAATATTTATTTGATATTTCATTCGCATAGTAAATAGTAATAACCAATCATAATTGAGTATGAACATTCATTTTAGAATGTAGGTATTATTTTTTATCCATAGAGAAAAAATAATCGGTTAAATTTAGAATTATCGTTTAATTTGATAGTTTTCCTTAAATGTAATGTCAAATTTATTAAGCTATTTCATGAACTTTTCGGTTCAAATATATTATAATATACATGTGCAAATATTATCAATTGCCTATTATAACATTATTATAAATCAGAAATATTTATTAGAAAATTGTAATAAAAAAAAACATGTACATGTAAGTAACATAATATTATATTTGACAGATAACCTTTTATTTTCCATTAGAAAAAAATCTATGCATTGATAAAACGAAACAAACAATAGATATAAAAACAATTCGAGTATTTTTACGATTAAATTAATAAAAAAATTTCCAACTTTACACTTTATCTAATCGCAGAGAAGATCGTGACTGGGGTATCCATCAATTACATGCCGTTATGGACCGAGTCGATATAAATGGATCTTTATTCAAAACATTGACGAACTTTGGAGATCATGGTCTTCATCACCTGTTCCCTACATTCGACCATGCGGTGTTACCATTATTATATCCGATTGTTATCAAAACGTGTGAAGAGTTCCAAACCGAAATTAGGATGACTACCCAATTGGATTTAATTTTAGGACAATTCAAACAAATATCTAGAACAAAGCCCAAAAAGAACGCCAAATAATAATGATCTATTGTACTGTATTAAGATGTGCAATCTGTGATTAGTTTTAATATTTTCTTATTTTTTATATTTTTTAAAGTTTTTACTATTAATAATTATATATTTCGAAAGGGGATTTTCATTATTTCATGTGCCATGCACTTTATTCAATATTATTGTTACTAAGAAGCATTATAATATTAATAAACATGGTTTACAAGAAAATTATTTGAAAAAAAATTATAATGGCTTTATGTTTTACTGCGAAATAGTATAGTTTTTTATTTGTAAATTTAAGTACGTGTGAATTAAAGTGCATGAAACCGAACATATAAAAAATCAATTAGTGCTACATGTCTACTTCTAATAAACAGGTTAGTAAAATTTACGATTAGCAACTGTAAGTAAATAATATATTATACTAATTAAATTAATGTCAATTTGCAACTATTAAATTTTTACATCTACTGTCAAGAGCATGTTTACTGTCGGCAGCTCTCTAAAATTATATAATAATTTTTATGTACACAGAAAAATTGTTTTTATATTAAATATGATAAAGTATTTAATCTATATAAGAATGTTTCATTTGTAGACATTTGCAAAAAATGATAATAATAAATAAACAGATGGAGCCAAAAAATATATACCTAACATACAATATATAAAAACAACAAAAATTAATTTTAATAAAATTTTATGAAAAATTATCATCACTCCTCCGTTTCGCAGCTATTATAATTTTTAATATATTATTTTTTATTAAAAAATATTTAGAGGCAAAAAAATATATTTCTTCAAAATAATTACATCTCCAAAAGACAGAGGTCACATTTATTATAACACAAGCAACGTCGAATTAAAAAAAAAAAACCAAAAACACCTTCGAATCGAAGATTCCAGTCTCGACCCTCGACACAGCACGCGACCAGATTTCGCATCGGCTCAACATCGAAAGGCGCGAAACTATCGTTATGAATATATTAAAACTTTCCGCAAAGTCCCAACTCTCAACTATCAATCGCTAACGGGCGAACCGAACCCGCAACAAGAACACAAAACACATATACAATATTCATAATATTTACGCAGAGGATCCCTTGCGTGCCCTCCGTTCCGGATATTATAATAATATTGCGTTTAAAGTTGAACTTTTTCGATTTTCCCGGCCGCCGAATGAAATTTTCACCATTCGCCGTATCGAGAAGCCAGGTTAAGCATTGGAAATGATCACGATGTGCGGTCTTTGTGTTTCGTATTCATGAGGCGGATTTCAATAATTGAACTTCTGTGTTTAATAATGCGGCTTGATGCGAACGGGCGTGTGCAATGTTTCGATTTTGCCTGTTGTGTGTTGATCCGGATTTGCGATCCGTTGTAGACTGTGAGATATCATGGAATATATAGTAATATATGTGTTATTATAAAATTAAATAATAAAAAAATCATCAATATTTATATGTAAGAAAGTTGTATTCAAGTATTATTTGCAGTTTTGGTTATTAATGTTTGAAATTAAAAATCGAAAAGATTTAAATAAATATTCAAGTATTGAATAAATGCATGTTGAAATATGATTTAAAGAGATTGTATATATAGTTAGTTTGGTATGAAAAAAATATTAGCCCTAAAAAAACTTTAACAGAGCTGTGACCAACCACTTTCAGATTACACAACTTTGTTGCGCGGTGAGCTTTCCTCGTTAAACTCGCTCGTCATAATAAATAGTAGCGTTTAAAAGTTTCGCTTTGGAAGCCTTGTACCAAGGCTTTTTTGAAATGTATACTCCCACAGAGAAGAAAATGATAATCCGATTTGAAATAAGCTCAAAAGTCTAGTATTTCAAATGCGGTTTTAAAAAAAGTTGATAGTAAATTATAATATATCAATTAGAACCAAAATTATTTATGTATATGCATGAATATTCAGTGTTCAGAATGCACTGCGAATATTCTCATTAAATCGGATTTCATCGTCTACGTATAATATTTGTATTGATATTAACAATCGAATTGCTACTCAATCGCAGCAAATTAATTCAAAGCCTCCCACGCAAAATTTATATAATAATTATGTAGAGATATTATAGATGCATGTAGCTCATAATGCTCTAAAGTAAACGATGCAACTATTAAAATTTGCAGTATCATAAAATGTATAAATGAATAACGTATATAACAGAGTTACAATTGTTCCTGGCAGTGGTGAAACCAACGAAAATAATTCAGTAGGGAAAACTGTGCCGAATTTCGAAGCAGTGCCAGAAAATTACGTAACTATGCAACATCTGATATTTAATGAATTCTCAAAATTATTTCTATATAGATATATTTTTATCAATAGCACGATAATACATCGAGATAAACCATAATTTATATAATACAATACATACACGTGTAAGACGAAAATTTCAAAACTAAACTACTTATCTTCCGACCAAAATCAAAACGCACCCGTCTCGATCTCGTCCGCTAAAAACACAGCAAACGAGCGGGAAAGACGCTCGCCAAATTAATTTAAACCGAATTTAATTAACTTCGACGGAATCTCATCAACTCTCACCGAACAGACCGAAACACCTCTTTCTAAGCCGTCTCGAACTCGGCCCAACTCCAATACATCACGGCGAGAAACGTCAAAACCTCGCCGTCGAATTTCGCCATATTTATAGTGTCGATTTGCGCAATAGTGTCGCCATAAGTCCGTCGAGAGAGTGGGCCATCAATAGGGGTGCGAGAGGGCGGCCTAACGCTGATTTATCGCGGGCATAAACAAAAGGGATGAACGGTGATAAAATGTACACCGGAATCGAGCGGGAAATCTCGGCGGGGAGGCTTTGCTAAAATTTGGTGGTTTTTTCTCATTGGGGTGCGATTTCGTTGCATTTGTGTGTGATGAGGGTTTTTTTGTCGTTGTTGAAAAGTATGGTGGATGTGAGTGAGTTGCGATTTTCTGTTTATAGTGGAAATGTTTTGTTCGTTTGTGGAATGTTGACGTTTCGAAATAGATAATGGGAAAATCTGATATTTTTTGAAAGATAAATATATTTATCTTATTTTGTTTTGTATGCGAAGGAAATATTTTGTTATTAAATCAAATAGAAAATGGAAACTCGAAACAATTTTTTTTTCTAATTCAAATTAGATTTCTATATATTTGTACTGTATCTTAACTATTACATTATACGATAGAAAGAGGACAATAATATTATTTCATTGTGGTAAATGGATTATCTGAAATATTCTATATTACAATGAAAAAATAAATTAATTCTATTACAGTATGATAAAATGATTTATTAGATAAAAAAGTAAAATTGTATACTCGCATCTTATAATATTGAACGTATTACATAAGTAATTTGAGATTGACTAATTGCTTTGAAATAATATTATCTGAAAACTTTTCTGAAGCGGTTGAAATAGTTCAAGAATGTTGATAGTGCCTGTTTAGTCTTATAATGAAAAGAGTTTTCAAACATAATTAAAGTTAAATTTTTGCATTTAATGTATTTTTATAAATATCTGTAAACTTGAATGAGATACCATTCCTTTGTAATATAAATATGATATTGTTGAGAATACAATGGAAATCCACAGTGTTCGAAAAATCAACATTTCACATCTATGTGAAACCGTGGAATATAAAGCAAGCTTGCAAATGAAATTTATCTGAGAGAATCGAGACAGGATGATGCGGTCGAATTTATGAAGTCGCACACAGAAAACCGAAACCTGATTCGAAAGCAAAATGAAAAATATTGTATGAGAACGAACGGAGAGGATGTACCGTATACGCCGTAACTAAAAGAGTTGACAAAGAAAAGGTTCTCCCTTAGTTTTCAGCCAAATGCAACGAGTTTTGAAACGTGATCCACATGCCCGATAAGGTAGAAAAGCTTTATTTTGCGGAACATTGTGCCAAATCGGAATGTATTTCTTTTGAGACTCACATTTTAAAGTCGTATGAAAACACGTTTTCAACGAGTCGTTATAAAGCGAATTAAAGTAAAGTAACTAATTTTTTTTAATATATTTTTTTAATAGAATGTTAGTTTGATTATGATTAGAAAGATTTTCGATTGAAGAAGTTCAAAAGATGATTATTTATAAAAGGAAGAGCGGAAGTATATTTTTCACCATGTAATATCAATTCACAATAAACTGTCTGATGCACTCTCAGTATTAAATAATATTAATTGTATTTTCTAACCGTACTCGAGTTTATAATATTATTTTATTACGTTTGTGCGTCATAAGCATAGAATATACAGAGCTACGTAAGTGAGATTTTACGAGCAGTATGGCGCTTGGGTAAGGATCGCGAGGACGAATTCGTAGCACTAAAACGATATTATTGTTGTTAAAACGGCAGTTTCATTACAGCAATAAGAATAAATTCAAGAAAATTCGTTGAAATATCTATCAATAAAATGCAGTAGAATTTGAGGATTGAAGGCGAATCGTTTGAAGTTCATCGATGAAAAGTTATATGAGCTTCATTCACTTAGAACAAGTTTTTCATTAAAGATTATATCCTGTTGTGGTTATCGACTTTATTGTTTTTAGATTCATTTAATATCTGAGTTAGTTCGTTTCTTAAAAGGCTTCATCTATAATTTCATAGTATAAAGATGGGTGTCCATTTCAACGAGTCGGTTCAACTTTATCGGGGACTGCTCGAACAACTTCTAAAGTCGTTTACCGTTTTGCCTCTTAGTTGGTTATCCCCGAAGTATCCGATTTTACTTCAAAATATTATTACAGACAAGCGACAGAGACTTGGTCGAATCGAATTACTCATAATTCGATGCTGTTTTTTTTAAAGAAAACTTGAAGAGAATGGGAGAGTTTTCCGGGGAGCTAAATAAATATTCTGAAAATGTTTTTCGTATAAATGTACAAACGTCACAGAATCCATCCGCCAAAGTAAATAAACAATAAGGTTATTTCAAAACATACGTTGACGGTTATGTGTAGTTTATTGCATCATGAGAAAAATCGGACAGCGTTTCTCTAGGGAATATTTGTGAAATAAACAAATTCGACAGTGTTTCGTGTATACATATTACTATTGACTATATGAATTTTTTTTTATGCATGAGCAATTATTGGAATTTGTATACTTACGAAATATTATAAAATTAAAAAATATGGGTTACTATAAGTTTATGAAATATGAAATAAAATAAGTTTTTATAAAAGCAATATTTATTTACATTATTAATATAGTTTCAATTTCTTTCAAATGGGTAAACTTAAATATTATTATAACTTAAAATTATATACAATTTACTCAAATATTATGTTATTAATAATTTCCTTATGAATGAAATTTAAATTTATAATTTTCGTAATTTTTACCAATTATGTATTATATTATATCACTTTTATACTTTGTACTCAAAATATTCAAATTCATTCGTGTTTTTTACTGTATAAAATTGCGGCTTATATTATGAATATCTAATTTTTCGTCATCTTGGATTTTTGTAATTGACGACTTATCTGAAGTTTTCTGCAATCGAATAAGTTTTTTTCCACATAATATTAAGATTAAATGATATTATTTTTATTCAAAAAAATTATGTAACTTACTTTTTTCAATAATAATTTTTCAAGATTTATAAAAGGTGTTTCGAAAGTAATTGTCAGTAAATAAGCGGCAAAAATTGTCATTACGACATCAGAAAAAAAAGTTACGACCTGAAATTGAAAAAAAAAATAAATGAGTACAAATATAATCTATCTATTATTTATCTATTAACAAACCGTTGATAAATCTGTAAAATATAAAGTTGTACGAAATGCTGCAGAATGAAAATACTGAACGTTTGGATGTATGAGAAACATCGTATATGATAATTTTGCTAGAAGTTCCCATGCGTTCAAACTTAGAAACCAATTGATAGGACCTTAAAAATTAGAATTCAAAAATATCATAAAGCACTCAATGAAATCAATAACACATCTCATGATTCCCAAATAAACTTTGAATTTTTATCGAAACCATATTGGAAATATGAAAAATTTAAATGTACCTCCATAACCACGAGAACAAGCAATTGCAATCCACACAATAGAAAGTGCCCATCCAGTTTTGGAAAAAGCATTATAAATAGTATCTTCAGAGTGATTAATTTGATGACCTGTGGCTTGTAAAGGTATCATTCCGAATATTACCGCTGCCATTATTCCGAGACAAATCACCCAACACAGGCAGACGACTATCTAATAGAAAAATTCATATTTTGTACCCATCAAAACAATATACGATATGAAATTAATTGATAATTTATTTACATTGTTGATTTTTATTTTAGAACCATACGATGAGTAAAGAAAATATCCAGCGGCAAAGC
This sequence comes from Hydropsyche betteni, assembly GCA_028571205.2. Classification (NCBI taxonomy): domain Eukaryota; kingdom Metazoa; phylum Arthropoda; class Insecta; order Trichoptera; family Hydropsychidae; genus Hydropsyche; species Hydropsyche betteni. Next base: position 4,679,231 of record JAOXNN020000052.1, on the reverse strand, counting down.
CTATCAACCATGGGGTGGCACGAGCATGAGTCGCGAAATATAAATATTTGTCACGGTCTTCAATGCCATCGCTAAAATTTAATATGGGTTATTTCGAATTTGTTCAAATAAAATAATACTCATATTTAAAAATATTAACAATGCTGCTACTGCTCCAGTCCATCCATTTACATAAGAAATTGTGAAAACTCCAATTTGTGAGATTAATATCCAAACTATGATGCTGGGCCATCCAAATTTTTTCGTACGCAAAAATGGAAGTATGACAATTGGTGATAAAATATATAATTGCATATCGCAACATAAATACCAAGTTTGGGGTATACACTAAGACAATAAAATTGTGTAAAAAAGGTTAATTATTTTTTGAAGAATATATTTTGCTAGACATTTCTACCATATTTCTTGGATCGACGTAGTTTTGAACGTATAGTAAAGCGGTCCACCAATTTTTTTCACATCTCGTTATTACGTCATCTGTAATTGTATTCCATAATGGACCATCTCCTAAGAATTTATACAGGCTCACTTGGAAAAATATCACTGCAGCAAATGCAGGTGTTAATCTCAAGAACCGATGAAGATAATACAATGGGATGTTGAAAGATTTTCCTAATAAAAAAATTTTTTTTTTTACAAAATTCATTAACGAGTTTGTAAAAAAGAAAATTAATTTCAATATTTTATATTACGGGCTTTCATCTGACGGAATGTTATATAGGCTACAAGTAAGCCGCTCAAAACAAAGAAAGTGTCGACTGCGAAGGTACCAGCAAGAATAATAACACTGCCAGGTTTACTCATCCACTAAAAATAACCATATAAAATATTATATTTGAAAGGAAATAATTTGAAATTGTTAAATAATTACACAAAAGTACTTTATAAACGTCTATATAATTCATGACTGGAAGTATAGAATCGGCTGTGTATCGATGTCCGAGAATAATCCATAGAATAGAAATAGCTCTTAATCCATTTAAGCATTTCAAACTAGAAGAATTATTATTGATTGTTGTAAATTTTGCAGTATTAGTCCATACAGAAAATGAAATAAGTAAATTATGATATTGTGTACGTTCTAAAAAAAATAAAAATTACATTAAAATCATACTATATCTTAATGATCGAAATCTTATAATACCTTTTTTTAGGTAATTGGTAATTATTTCGTATAATGAACTTGTCAATACGAGTAATCCAAAAATTATAAAAAACGCTCTGAAAGTATTTAAAGATTACACAAAATGCATATGGTGTTTGAGCATATATCGATAAAATGTTAAAATTTATTTACAAAGCGCCCCAATCAGTTGGTGTCCAAGTGAGAGGATCACTCGTAACACATTCATTTTCTGGTATAGATAAAAGGGGATCATATCGTTGAATGCCATTGTTCCGAAGAATTATTTCAATGTATTCTTGAATTTCAGAGGAACTGCAAGAGTGAGGAAAGCACAATGCGTTAACATAGTAGAATCGTCCTGCATCATCAAAATTCATCATTCTAGTACTGAAACACGAAAATTTAATATATTAAATTTGAAAAAAAAAATGGAATTTCAGTTATAAGAAAGTACTTACTTGTAATTATGCTCTGAAAATATCTGCATTTCATCTATAACATATTTAAATTCTTTTTTAGAATAGAGAAGGAGTTTTCCTAAGCAATATTTTCCTTTTATGTGTAAATATTTGATTCGGATGCACTCATCAAATTGTCCATAGCTGTGAAAGTTCAGCGTAAAAATACCCGATGGTAGTTTACCCCATGCATCAAACACTAAACATAAGAGTAACATTTTAAGTGATAATGAGGAAATTTTAAAAATGAAAAAAAAAATAAGGAATTATTTACTTTGAAACGGCCATAAGTATTTCCTCCTAAGCAATTCAGAAAACCATATTCCAATGTCTTTTGTGCAATTCGTTCGATCGAATTGGTTTGTTTCGTTCAAATATTCACCGATTTGTTTTAATACTCCGTTGTTGAATACACTTTTGTAAATTTCCAATTCATTGTTTTCAGAACTGACACTCGGTGTAAATATTATGAAAATACTTGCATATGTTAGTATCACGAATGAAATTGAAATCGATTTCATTATCTTAACAAAAATAGATCTAAATGTGATGACACATGTAACATATTGTAGTATAATATGAGCACTGGAGTGTTTTCATTAAAACCTTTCATAATATAGTAAATTTTTTGATAATTATTAAATGCATAGATATTATAGAATAAAACTGATTGCTTTATTATAGAATAATCAATAACGATTTCGTTGAAGATAGTGTGATGCTATAAGTTATCTATTAAAAAATATATAAAATTCGATTGAAAAATTCCACGGTCCCAAATCAGTCAAAGGGGTATTCTACTCTAGAAGCCTTTAGGCCTTTAGGCTAAATTTATTTCAGGCGTTTTTCCGAGTGGAATAAAAAAAAACTAAAAACATTTTTACCTCCATTTTTTTACATAATATTAATTAGTATGTTAAGAATACAAAATAATTT
>JAOXNN020000052.1:4581341-4676611 GCA_028571205.2 Hydropsyche betteni | reverse complement strand
AATATATTTTGAAAAAAATCATATGAAACAACAACTCACTGAAGTGGAACAGAAGCCGCGGGCCACTCATTCAAATAACACACGACGAACAGACTTATTTGGGCTACAAAAATCCAAAAGACCAAATTGAAAACACCAAACTTAGCCTTCTTCATCAACGGATAGATCAATATGGGCGAAAACACGTACAATTGTGTGTCCACACATAAGTACCATGAGTGACCGAGACACTATAAAACGACCGAACGATCGATGAAAATCCAACACTTGCAGAAACATCGAGATTGTTGATTACCATTTCATTTTGTGCATAGTAGTTCTGTATGTAGATGATGGTTGCCCACCAGTGCTTTTGACAGTTGGCGACGAATGAGTCGTTGAATGTGTGCCATAGAGGACCGCTACCTATGTGTTTGTATAGGGTTGCTTGTACGAATACAACTATAAGCAGTGATGGTGTTAACCTTAGTAATCGGTGGACGTAGAATAAGATTAAGTTGAAGTTTTGATCTGGAATTTTGAAATAGTATGAGAAGTGGGTGGAAGATGAATTAATTATATTTGATGGTCTTACTTCGTTTATATTGCTTGAATACAATATAAGCGACAAGTAAGCCGCTCATAAAGAAAAATGTATCTACAGCTACTTGTGCTGAAAATATTATCATACTGCTGTAATTTTTCATCCACTGAAAACATAAAAAAAAATGATAAAAAGATATTTTTGAAAAAAATAACGATTGTTCAATATTGGTTTTACTTCTGGTATATAGTTCATGTTCATAACAGGAAAAGTTAAAGTTACTAGATATCGATGACCTAAAATCACCCAAAGAATAGATAGAGATCTAATTCCATTCAAACAATTCAAAGAATCAGATCTATTTGATTGTTTCAGGAGGCATGACGTGTTTTTCCAAATCGAAAATGATATCAATGAGTCATGAAAGCGATTATTTTCTGAAATGGTTTAAACCATTTTAATTATAAGAATTATAAATAAATAAATCTATATATGATTTTGAATTCATACCGTTTGAATACATTCTTGAGTATACATCGTAAACTGTACTTAAAATAAGAAGTAATAAAAAAATAATCAAAACAGTTCTGGAAAAAATGAACAAGATTTTTTAAATATAAGATAATATGTTTAAAATCAAAATTGATAAATAAGATTCAATGACAAACTAATCACTTTTTAATGAACATCAGTCATAGAGATAATTTTAATTGACGACGCTAGAACGAGCTGGAATCGAAATCTGTGCGCTCGATTAATGACGAAAACGTCAATCAGGAAACCGATTTGATAATAGTCGAACAGATTTATCAACTACACATCTACATTTATATATTTTAGCCAAATACACACATCGAATCATTAAATCAACGACGCAGATAAACTATCGGATGACAAAGGCGAATCGATTCGGATTTGCGAATCCAATCCGACGCGTGTCGGATTCCATTAATCTGGCGTAATAAACTTCTGGCCCGCGAGTTTCCCGTTTCGACAAATAAATAATAACGGCGAAACCCTTTTGGTGAAATGATATCGTTGTTTGTCGAGTTCGAGATATAATATAGATGTGAAAATTCGGTTGGGTTTTTTTCTTACGCGCAAATCCAGTCGCCTGTTGTCCATTGTTGCGGTGTTGATGAGCTGCATAGTTTTTCTGGGATTGTCATTATTGTTTTGTTTTCATTTTTGTTGAAAATCTTGTTGAAAATTTTTTGAATATAGTCTGCAGAACATGCGTCTGAAATGCATATACCTAAATTGAAGGTACTTCGCCCATAGGCGTCAATATTGAAAAGTCTGAAATAGATAAAAAAAAAATTAAAACAAAAAATCAAAAATTAAATCTATATTTAAAATTCCACAATTAATAATGGTTTTTTTTTCAGATGAAAACTGTTAAGATTTTTATTATTCCAAAAAAATATTAACAAAAATCGACAGATGACATTAAATTAAATTAATAATTTTAAACACGGGAATATATTAACATAGGATTTAGTAAAAACAAGTGATCCTATAAGTATAATGTGTTTGCATTTTGATAGTTGCACCGGACATTGATGAATTGCGTTGCATTCACTTTACACATATAGTGTGAATACAAACTTCGCAGTGTGTTGATCACGAAGCATAATTAATTAACAAAATATTTAACATGATATATCACACGAAAGGTAAACATGATTGAAAACTCACTCGAGTCCACCAACGTTGTTAGCATTGTTTTCTTTAGTTAAAGCTTCATGGAGTTTTTTTGTAATATCGTCTGAACGTGTTATTGGAAATTTCGCTACGCAATATTTTCCTTTTATTTTTGAATCGACGGAACTGTAATCGACTTTTATACATTCGTCGAAATTACCTATGCTGTTTATGTTCCATGTCAACAGTCCAAATGGGATTTTTCCAGATGCGTCTAACACTGAAATCGTAACGTTATGAATCTCAAATAAATAAATAATTAAACAAATAAATAAAATGTATGAAAAATATAAGATGTCATCTTACTTTCCCAAGCCCATCGGTCTTTATTTTTCAAAGAATTTAGCCAGGTCGATATGTCTTGCAAACATTTTGTTTCGTTTGTGTCAGTTTTTAAAATATCTATTTCTTTTTGAATGAGTTCTATATTAATTTTTTCGAAAATGAAATCAAAATTTGAAATTTGATTCAAACTGTTAGCTTGTTTGACAATCACAATCAAAATAATAGTCAAAGAGAAAAATATGGTATAATAAACCATTTTGGGGTCGATTCTGATTGTAATGCGTGATGTATCAAGTTTCATTATTTATATAGACTAGCACAATATGACAGTATTAAGATCAAAAATAGATAACAAAAGATAAGAAAAATGCAACATCTTTTATATGAAAATTATGATTAAAATCGAACATTGAACTTGTTTATTCTCCTTACACTCCTTCTGGGTAACTTTTTTAACCGATAACGGAACTTATAAAAAGTAATTAAAAGTAATAAATGGATATTGAAAATCTGAAAGCAAAAACGAATTAATGAGCCAATAGCGTACAGCGAAAGTATTCAAATTTTTATTTATTAACCACGTCAAAGTTAAATGAACTTTTCAGATAATTTGCCGAGCAACAACTTTCTTTAATTACGTGAGGGCTTTGTCGATAGCGACGCGTCTTGACAATTTGAATAAATTTACAAATGTTTTTAGTTGAAAATAACAATAATAGCGACCTATGAATACTTTTCGATGTGAAATTAATTTCTCATCACGTACAAGACTTGCAGCTTCCGTTATTTACAATGAATTTGGGATAATTGATCCTATCGGTTTTTTAATTGTGAGATTGTATCACAATAAAGTTATCACAATATATGATTTAATATTTGATACATTTATTTATTTAAAATCAATTTGGACTTTAATATTAATAAACGAAATATAAAAAAAATAAGCAAATAGGTGAGTGAACCTAATTGATTGTGAAAAAAAAAATTTGTCAATTGAGATCATTGAATTAAGCTTTACAGATAAACTCGGATTTTAAATGATAAAAGATGAAAAAAGCAATGAGTTCAGTGAACTGAATTGTTAATATCGATAAATTTTGAAACGTAAAATCGTATCATTTTAATTATTATTTATCATTCGATGGTATCTGATAAAAAGAATATAATACTTATGAAATAAGGAGCTCGGCAGTAAATAGTGCTAAACGATATTTGTCACTTTTGGAGATATTAAGAAAAACAGTCTACATGCATTTAGATGTAAATAAAACTAGGAGTAACCTCACGTAGTACTGTCATTTTTTGAGAGAATGTGGAATTATTTATTAATTTCTGTAGTTTACTACAGAAATACTACTATATTATTATATATATTACTACTATACTTTTAAGTATTAATTTTTGTAGTAAATAAAAGAAACTCAATTTTATAATTTTGGCATTTAGCACAATTTACTGCCGAGACCCTTTAATTCATAAGTAACTGATTCGTATTTTTTTCAAAACTACAATGGAATAATATACGGTTTAAAAATAATTGAGCAATAAAATAAGGTTATGTTACTGAGTCTTATCTTTAATATAAAATAATACGTATACTTCGAAAACGAATAATCTTTGAATTATATAAGTATACATATAAGTATACATGTTCATAATAAATTAAAATAAAATAAATATAATTTAAAAGTATATTGAATCATATTGAGCAAACAATTTTTCAATAACAAGAAATAAAATATGGATATTGTTCATCTTTTCAACGAAACGTGACCATAATCCCGATCGGCCAAGACCAAAGTTTCACAAAGTCAACGAACGATAATTCAACACTACCACCTGATACACAAAATCCGACAAAAAACTCACAAACACGAACGTTATCTCATTTCCGACACACGAATCGATCAAAATAAAAAGGTCGGCTGATTAGACTGATGTATTCCACGTATTTAACGTATCGGCGTATGAAGCGCGTGCCTAGTTTGCGAAATAGGCAGGTCGTTTATGTATTCGCTTATTCCGTTCACGGACACGACAACAAATAAGGGCCTTCGTTTGATTTTCCGCGGGAAAATTCCGTGAATTTCGATCGGCTGTATCGGGATTCAAATTTTCGCGGCTGTTCTCGGTTGTAAATCGAGGAGTGTTGGGTTGCCGAATGACCTCGGCCTTCCTCGGAGACTCGAACGCTATTTATCATGTTGAAATTTAATATGAGGTATCGTTGTTGTTGTTCTTGTAGAGTATATACGAAACGTAATTGGGAGGTTATTTCCTTTATGGATGTGCGATGAAATCAATCTGAACAGGACGTCAGTGGAGTATAAAAGATTTTTTTCTTTCAAGTAATTACGAGGGAGATGTCATTATATTATTGAAACGTTCCGAATTGTGAAGGAGATTGAATTTGAAAAATAGAATTTTCTTTGATGAAAAATTGCCTATTAGCTTCGAATGCATCATCCGAAAAATCACTTTATTTCCATAATCATTTTATTTCCATGTTCGATTTTTGATTTTTTAAAGAAATTTTTTAACATTGTTTTATTTTCATCATATTTTACTATTAAGTATAATATAGCTTAAAATATATGTAATTTTATAAGGATTCAATTAAATCGCATTATTACTAAGATATGAAATAGTATAAATTAGTTCATTAAGTCACAAATGATGAATTGTATAACAGCACGTGGTTATAGATTTCCCACAAATGATGTAAACAAAGTATGCGAGTTTTCCAGATTCCCTTCGAGGATTACGCAGGATTTAAATTAAAACTGTTCCAATTAATACCACGAAGAAAGGTTTTGAATCCATTTCAAATTCGAACATGCTGAATTTGAATATAAATAGATTTTAAATTATTGTTAGGAAACGGTATGAATAATTTTTCAATGTAGTTTAAAAAATTTTTGACTAGCTATATACGAAATTACGAAATGTGTATATATTGAATAAATATGGTTAGTGTCCATACAAAAAATACTGACAAATTGTGGTCGATTAGATATCCTTGGGGGACACATTGTTCCATTTATCACATCGCTTCGTTATCGATTGACACGGAAGATAAGAAAATCTCGTTCGTCAATCACAGTCATTAAATACAGCTTACACAGAGGATTTACGCAATTAGAAGTTCTAAATAAGGCAATATATAAATCTGCCCTGATTAAAAAATAGAAATTAACTAAACCAAAGTTATTCGAAAAATGCATGCATGGAAAACACAGAGATTAGTGTCAAGAGCACAGGTATATGATATATATTATATAATATTTGGAAATCCTGGACACGTGGCGTTAAGATTTTCCATTGCGGAAAACATGCAAATCCCAAAAGCCGTAGCACAAGTTGAATGCGGATAGGTTTAAATTTCAATTCCTCGGAGATTCGTTGCTTTCGAGTTTCGTATTGACCTTTTTATATTATGAAATGAAACGTATTTCGTGTATTTCTTCGAAGCGCTCGCAAAACAATTATGAGATCTGATTTATTTCCATTTTTTCTGCGCGACGAAGCTGTCTCGCTGATTCAGCACATTTCACAAAAATACATTTTGTAAAATTAATTTGCATTTCGGTGGCTAAGCCTGGATTTGAATCTCTCGTTCGTTTTAATTACTCGAAACGCTAAAAGTATAACATCGGGTGGGCGTTGTGAAAAAATACAACATTTTGAATTTCGGCGTTGCGCTTTTGCCTTTGCGTGGCAACGATCGTAATCATAATATTTTTTTCGGAACGGTCCTCGTTGAAAATTTCGTGAAAAAATGAGTCTGTTTTGGTTTAACGATCGTTTTAAACATGCCGGTTTGTTTTGTATTGCTGAAGTCAGAATGGCTGAAAATTTGGGACGCTCGCGATGAAGATGTATCGGGGTTGAGTGAGGTGACCCAAAGGGCAAACGAGCTATTTATGAACTCGTATACGATGTATTGTTTCGAAGCTATTAGTAGTTCTCGAAGGCATTCAAAATCTAATTGCATTTCTAGGTTGATGAGGGTGTTAAGCATCTTGGTAATCATTGGTTTGAGCTTTCACGATTGAAAGCTCCGTAGTGAGAAGTTGTGTAGTAAAGCTTTCATATAATAGTTTGAAAACCTCTAATTAATTTAAGTTTGTTTGGACTTTGTTGAACCGTTGATATCTTGTATCATCTATTATATTTTTTGATAATGTATGAAATTTAATATCAATTTTTTTACTAGAACATATTCGTCAAATAAAAAAAAATGTCAAAAAGAAAATGTAAAGAATTTTTAAGAAAATTTTGGAGTTCTAAAACTATTTTCATTTTGAAAACGTCTATGACGTTATTTTTCTCTTGATGTTTGGACGAAAATTCAACGGAAACAAATAAAAGATTATGAAAATTTAGCCTCGGTAAAAGATATAAGAAAATGTTATCGCGCACACATAACTGATGTGAAATTTTAATTTTTTCCATGTAAAAAGAAGTTTTCCTCGGAAGAACTTTGGCGGTTAAAGATAAAAGTCTTTTGAATTGATCCATTAAGCGGCCAGCCTCGGGCTTTGAGAATACATAAGGCGGTTTTCTGCACTTTCAAAATGTAGGGTATACGCCGTTACAATTTTGTTCCCTATACTCTTTGGTCTTGCGCAATATAAAATACGAGTTCTTTGGTTCGAATATTATATTCTTTTTTATACGCGGATGGCTTTTTTCTTTCTAAAATGCGACCTCTTTACGATCAAATTAATTTTCACATAATTTAAGAATATGTACTTTATTTTTATCTTATCAAATTTATCAATTTAGCACACTATCAAATTGTGTTATTGATAAGATTTTTCATCATTATTTATTTTTAAATAAAAACGAATTTTTCTTTTGTATTATACAATTATTTTCAAAATTAATATAAAAATAAAATTTTTCTCACATTAGCATTTCCACAAATATTTAAAATTTTCCATGAAATCCTCAAGTCTTTACGCAAAACCTAACTTTCCCTTATCCGCGCTGAATTCCTCAAAACCTCATGGAACACCATTTGATAACCGTCAATATATATCAGCAGCACCCTCAAGGAGCAGAGAAGTTTCCCCAAAGTATACGGCGTAGAATTTGCGGTTATCTCTCCGTCCGAGCGGATCGATTTTTTCCCTTAACCTCCAAAATAAAACCCGACACGATCAGATATGGCAATTAGCGACCCCGGCAGATTCTCAGCTCCAAAGGATTCGTCTCCGTGTCCTACCACCGTCCGAGATAGTGGGCGGAATCGGTAATGCCGCCACTAAAATGAGATTAAGCCCTGCCTGAGGTATTCTAATCATTTCTCGGGGCTGAAGAAGGCTAAGGGACGCGAAAAAGCGGGTGGTTTAGGGCCACCTGAATATTTTTACATAGTAATGAGGTGGGTGGGTGTCGCATTGTGCGTCTTGTTGGCCGCATCATCACGTTTTAAAGTCGAGTTTACATGTCTGAGATGTTAATGCTGATGCAAAAGAGATGTACTTTGGTTCGGATGATTCAGTGTTGTTTTTTTTTTTTTTGGTGTGGTGCATGCGTCATTTTGTGCGGATTATTAAAATCTGTTTTGTCGGGATGCGCATATTTCATACGTATTGTGTTTTTTTATGATTAATTATCATAATATATATGTATATTTGATATCGTGTTTTGCCATTTTATGCCAAAAAATTGTTTTGGTAAATATGGTTGATTTTATTTCGAAAGATATTAAAACTGATGTTATTTTTGAGATATGATACCTAAAAAAGCCGAATACATTAATATTTAATTAAATATTATACTTTTTTCGACCTTCGGATAAAAGAATATTGTTGAAGATGGATTATAAATGATATTTGATGTCAAACTTTTTCTTGATAAAAAAGAATAAGTTAATTTGAAATGGGATTTATTTTTAATCACATATTTTTCCAGAAATATGAATAAACATTATCCATGCAATGGAATTTTATTATATTTCAAAACGATTACACAGGAATACTTTATAAGACTTTGTAGAACTAAAACTTAAAAGATATCGTATCGGCGCTTGAAAAATAAAAGCATAATACTTATTCCGTTGATGCATATACGTTTATTTCCATATCATTGATGCATAATATAATATATATTAAAAAATATTTATTATATAAATTAGCATTTTCATTAACATATTTGAGCATGATTTATGAAAAAACTTTCATAACAAAATCTGAATCTAACAAAAACAGAATTAATTCTTTCGAATATTTTCTTAGAATTGAGATAATTTCAAAACGGTAATCTTATTTCAGGCCGTTTAAGTGTATCTGGGAGTTTTGCCATATTTGAAAAATATCCGGGGATCACAAGGGTCACCGATTCAAAAGCGATATAATCAATCATATCTGAGACCCTTTAAGTGCGTAATTAATGCGATCACGTTCCAACGGATCGGCCCATAATTGAAGGAGCTTTTGATGGCGGTGGTAACTTTGGAAGGATTTGAACAAGAAAAGCTCATCACGGGCGCCATACACCTGACCCTGGGGAAGAGAAGTCGTCAAACTGAAGAACAAGTCGTTTTCAGTGGCAAGAAACGTGAATTTGAACCGCGAATATGGTATGAGATGGGTAAAAAATGGTGTAAGGTTCGGGGTAATTAGGAGATAATTGTCGTTAGTGGTGGTGGCATTGAGGTATCAAATAAAAGTGTTTTAATTTGATAACAGTGATGTCATTATTCAATTAGAGTTTTAAGTGATTAATAAATATTTGTAATGAAATTTTAAATTTGAAGTTAGTGCTTTGAGATAAAATCCATCAAATACAATTTGAGTATGAAATTTTTGGGTTTATTGCATGGTTAACTATTACCAAAACATATTATAAATAAATAGGATAATAGTTTAAATTATATCAATACATTACTGTGGTTTTTATGAATATTTTAATTTGGTGTATTTGAATTATAAAACATGAAGTATTATATCATATTAACAAATATGTTGAAAAACAAGAAATGTAATATAAGATGAAAATCTTTCAAAAACATTAAGAAATATATAAAATTATACATTCTTTATTTAACAAAAAAACATGCTAAATACAAAGATTGTTTTATATTTTAAAATAAAAAAAAACTTCATGGAAAAAAAACAGCTCATTAAATAATTTCTTAGACGCTCAATGTTTAATTAGTATACAATAATATACTGAACCAGAGCACCACAAGGTTCGCCCTTACGAAGGCCTTATAGGCCAACGGGGGCCCACATCCGCACGGAGCACCTAATAGGGGCGCAGCCCCCGGGACGGGGCCCCATGTTCCTGCAGTTCCGTCGGCCATGCTTACAGTTTTCGACGCGCCAAAAATAAATCTCGAAGATTGATTTATTCAGCGGCGTCGCCACATAAATCACGACAGCGCTGCGTTACTCTATGAAAAATTTATGGCCATTTTGAAATTTATAAGAATGGTCTGTTTGACGGTGGCTTACCGGAAGGGTTAACGCTTTCTTTCTTATGGTGTTTCGTTTTAGGCTGAGTGTTGGTTTTCTTTGTGTTGTTTTTTTCGCCAATAATTTGTATTTTATTTAGAGTTGAGCACCTATGAGCCGATGTTTGTCCTTAATTAATTCTGTTTATCTAAGCTTTCTACGGGATAGTCTTGAAGGGTCCCCCGAGGGATTTTGCTAAGCAAAAAATAATACGAGCGTAATTAGTAGGATTATATCGTTGCGAAATTAATCACGCATAAAGTAGATTAAGATCGGAGCCAATTCCGAATTATCTTATAATCGAAATATGTAAACGGATCAGTTTACACAAATGATCCTGGAATATAACACAGGATATACGCACGGTAGGCATTTTCGGGTCGAATTCGCAAAATGTGCGGTTGTCTTTTCATTTTGGCGTAATTCTGCCGCCCCGCAGGAGGGATTCGCTTACAAAGCGTCGTTTGGGCTAACAAAAGGTATTTGGGGATTCTTTTGGTTCGTGAGGAACTTGCTCCAGAATGCTCCGAATGCCCAGGACTCGATTAAACACACAGAACGACTTGGGATGACCATCGTCCATATTGCTGAGACAATTGTCCCGCGGGAAATTTGTCGCATTAATTAATATGTGAGTTTATTTATTCGATATTGCGTGGGTTTGATATTCGAAATGGATTGTGGCAACGGTGAAGCGGACATCATGTTCTATTCTGCGAGGTTGTTTTCATTATTCGACACAATGAAGGTTCGATTGCTCTTGAGCGAAATGCGCACACGACTGCCTTCGTTCATTATTTTATACGATGTGTTGAAGAATTTATTTTCAAAATTGTTCGCATTATTTCTGGAAAATTTAAAGTTATTTTAGTAGATATAATGTATTGTCGTACGTTACTTTTATTTTTAATTGAAGATTTTTTTAATACTACTGCAAATATGGATATTATTCACTGTCATATATATCCGCTATGAAGGAACTTAAATATTACATAATAACATAAAGGAAAATAAGCTCTTAAATGGATGAATAAAGAAATAATTTCATAGCAAGTGGTTTTAGACTTATGATATGCAATTTCGCTCGTCTATTGATTTCTTCATATTACTTTAGTTTTGATGATTCGACGAGGCCAAATTATTGATAGTAAAGTTAAAAATTGTATTACATTTGTATAAGATATGAACAAAAATTTTAAACACGTAAACAGAGTATCTAAATATTGATTTGAAAAATATACATATTTAAGTGATTTTATTTCTATTGATGATTTGCGTGTAAAGAGAGTGAATTTATCGTAATTTTATATTTATTTTTTAAATACAAAAAAAATACCGAACTGTTATTTGAGTTGTTTACCGGTTTACCGGTAATGGCCTTCCTACTTGCATGAATTCCTTATTTTTTCATCGAGAACAATTCGTGTAAGCTACACTATCATTTTTTTCACAAGCACTACTGAAACACAAATTTTCAACATCATTATGCGAATGAATCATTAAAAAACCACAGACGAATTCATCATCCTATACAAACGTAATTCGAAACACTGCACCGCACCGCACCGATTCGAATCCAATTTATAATGAAGCAAATAGCACATTCCACTTGCGAAACGAAAAATACATCCCGGTGCGTCGCGCTGCAAAATTCAAAGATTGTCCGTTCTCAATGTTACGTGGCGTCGACGCCATGAAAAATTAATAGCTTCGCATAATGTCAAAACTCGAGCCTCGGACTCGAGGGGTGGTTTTGAAATATGTAGGGGTAGGAGTTGAAGCGGCGGTAAATCTGATCATCTGTGCGATGGAGCCACGTTAAAAAGTTTAATGCGCAATTTTTTTGATGTCGTTTTGAACCGGTTGAAATCTGTGGGTTGGTTTTTGTTTTGAATTTATATTATATGTGTATACGTGATAGTGGTTTGTAGTAACTTTTGAACGAGGCATGCTATTTAAAAATGGTATTGAAATCAACTAATATGATGAGTTTAAAAAAGTTCATCGAAATATATTATGAAAGTTCGAAATATAAATACAATACGATATTTATACAGTTATACAGTTTTGATTTTGAAAATTTCAAGGTATTGCACTGCACTTATAGCAAATATAGATGGAAGACTAATGATTTTGTAGAATGCAGATAATGAATATGAAATGAAGTATTCAATTTCATATATTGAATAATTTAGAATATCCCTATATATTATATATAATTTATTATTCGAAATGCACCTCTAGAAGTGGAAATCAACTCCTCGGCTGAATAAAATTTTCAGCTTGATTTATAACGGACGATATTGACTCGTCGGTGCCGACCGACTGCTAAAATAAAACGGAAAAGAAAGGAAAATGGGTGAAAACCATCACCATCACAGCCGACCACGATCGACTCTTTTCGCTTCGCAGCCGGGCGAAAGCTCACGGCCGACAATTCGTTATGTTGCTATTGAATAATTATTCTCATAAATCGGCACCGGATTCCTCGAAGGGCCCCGCCTCGGACCGCGAAAAAATATTAGAAAGAGTAAACTTTTTCACGGGTCATTAGATCCAGGGTCGGGTGGTAGTCCTTCCATCGCTGTCGCATTGGGCTCCCGGTTTAATTATGACACTCGATGCCTTTCTCCTACCATCCTTGGCTATTGGGTCAGGAAAGATGGATGTGTTCGGCTCGTAGTTTAATTGGGATCTGATCGAAAGGCCAAATGAAATCGAAGTCAAATCTGAGCGAAGACGACGTCCATGTTTCATTCGCTGGGTCATTAGTCCGAGAGAGGATTTTAAGAAGGTCCTTTTATTTTTTGGGATAGAGAGATTTTGCGTTTGTACGATGAAGCTTATCTGTGTCACGGGACTTAAACGGAAATTCGAATACGCAAGAAGTATTATTCGAAATTGTTTGAATTCTACGATTGTATGTGATATTTATATTTATGATTGTTTTATTAAGGAAATATAAATAGAATAAATTACATCTGTATTGTATTCATCCATTATAAAATAAACAAAACCGCACGTTCACAAATTCAAACATTACGTGCGTTATTAAACGTGTCGCGACTAATGGATTAGCCGTTCGTCACGTTTTTGTAATATCGCCATTACGGACATCCCGGGAAAAGAGCATCTGGCGAAAAAAGAGACGACGCTGAAGGTTCCAGCTAAAAAAAAAAAATACGCCCTAGAAAATCAACAATGGCGATTTTTCGCGAGTTTCACAATATAATCCGGTTCTGCGGTGACCCCGTTCTGAAATTCTTTTCACGACCTCGCAAGAAAGTCCTCGTTAAGGCTTTTGGGGAATGGTCGTTGTCGTCATTGCGGCCATCGATGTCATTGTGGTCGTTGCCGGATTCGAAAATCGTAGGATTAAATTTGATTTGTGTCCGAAGACGAGTTTCGAATGCTGCTCGATTTCGTTATTGAAGGTGTTCGATTTAACATTATATTATTGCTGAATTGGATTTGCTCACTTGTAGAATTTTATATATTTATTTAATAGTTGAATACTGATGAAAATTACTTGCGACATCTATGCTTCGATTGTTCAAGTATTAGTCATAGTTATATACAATATTTAGTAATTTTTGGGGAGATATGATATAATATATATTTTTACGAAGTGATTAATATTATATATACGGACAAGATTTTATTTGGAAAACAATGGGTATAATATTTTTTTTTTTATTTTCCATGAAATCAATCCTTCCAAATTAATTTACCTAACTTTATTGTGGTAAATATTTTAATTTCTATTTTGTACTAATTTGAATATTAGAAATGTAATGTTCATACAAAAATATATTTGAAAGATATATCAATCTTTTTAACTTTTACGATATTATCATAATTTTTCTTGAGTTTTTTATGTAGCAAGTAGCTCTATACATGAGCAAATTTTTCATAACTCGAATTAAAGATAAACTCCCAGGCTGTTAATCTACGTCCCGTATATATCCGCTTCAGTTTCAAACTCTCGCTGTAAATTTGCGTCAACTGGCCCGATGATCTGTGCTTTCGCATTAATCATAGCCCGAAAAGGGTATTGTGAGCGTATTTCGAGAGGCTTAATCTCTATCGCGTATAAATTTTCCTTAAATGATAAAAAGTGGGTGTGCATGGAGGCTACCGAGTCCAATTTCACCCAGAGGAATAAAGTGTCCCTGTTTAATATATTTCGATAATAAGCTGTATTAAGGTTCTGAAAGGTCGTGAGCATATCGGCATTAAAGAGTGTTGCGTTTCCACTCTTGTTTCTATAAACGGAAACATCTGGTGGGTTAATAAAGGGCACAGTACAATTCTTGTAAATTTCCTAAACGAATGTAATATATTTACTTTTACAACGATATGAAATTTCATATTAAAACTTCATATTTCACGCGGCTAGATTTCGTATGTTCAAATATATTCCGTGAGAAATGGTGATGTTTCAGTAAAACCCTCACGTTTTGCAAATGTCACGGTGTCGAAGATTGTCTACTGCCTTCAGAAAGAAATCAAGCATCGGAGCAATGGAAGAATGAAAGACCTGACAAGAAACATTGAATAGGTATCACTCTCTGAAGTCGTCGTTCTTTTGTCGAACGATATTGAAAGCTTCCAGGAACAAATAGATCATGAGCATAAAGCGTAGATCAATTCCGTGCGGATATGTTGGTGCAAATAGAGAACGATCGAAAAAACGCCATTATTTTTTGCTCCCGGTTGCCAAAAGCCTTATGTGTCGCTATGTATGTATTAAAAATAATCAATGTAACTCGTATGCTCGACAGTAACGAGAGCAATCTATATGCAAATGCTTTAAAAAAGGGCTGAGAATATGTAGGCAATATCAATTACAGAGAATTATACCAGTTTCGTTCGAATAAAATTGGTAAAAGCGGCTTTGCACGGAATTTGCCCTTTAACCAGGCAGCAAAACAAAGAGAATGGTACGAACCACTCTGTATGATTAAATTTGTATTACAGAAGCGGACGATAACTGCACGGGATTCTTAATATGACGAGAGTTTTTGCGGTTGCAGTTACATTGTTATATAATATTTACGTGGGAGAGCTTAGTGAGTTGACACGGTTTCGCTATTATGAATTCGAAATGTCTTTCTATAGTACGTTTTTTCCAAGCTCTGTTTGTTTTAAAATGAAATGAAAGAAAAATATGAGTTCGAATATTTATTTCAAATAAAATAATGTTTTTACAAATTGAATTACATGTGTTTCATATTACGATATATGGTAGAGTGAGATTATGATATTTTAACTTCAATATTAATTTCATATTAACTCGGTGACATCAAAAACATTTTATATTGTTTGTATGACAAGGGCTCATTGTAATACACACAATATAAATATTTAGAGTGCGAATGAAAGTAAATTTTAATAATGAAACGAAAAATTAATAATTTAATGCACATAATTACATATAGTGAACAATCCGCGTCTAAAAGATGATGAGATGTCACCGAGAAATGAAATTATGTGACAAAAGAAAATTTTATTTGGACATCATGAGCACGCTTTTCTTAAAGCTATAATACACATACTTAATATTTTATTTATTTATGATTTATAGTTATTTACTTAGGACGTTACATAATATAATATTATGAATATGTTATACACAATGATTTAAGTTACACGTGTAAAATACAATAAACGAAGTCATTCAATATATAAATATTTATTTATTAATGGAAATTCGTCTATTCATATTTCGGAAAACTATTCAATTGAAAAATGTCAGCATATACATTTTTCTAATAATTACAATAATAAGACTTAGTCTGATTTCATATACCATACTCGTACGTACTCGTAAAAAGTCATTCCCTGTATAATTATTTATTTTTTTTTACATATATGTTATTTGATATATTCAATATTTTACTCATATATTATATACACATAAACTTGAATAATATTTTTTTCCATATAAAATTTATCCAACATAAACGAATTAATAACGTAACATCACACATTTTTAAATATAGTAAATTAATCAGTAGCTTTGCATATGTTTCGTTAAGATCACAGATACAATAAAACGATTAAGCTATAATATACTTTTATATGTAGTAGAACAGAAACATATACTGTATATTTATTTTTTTTTCAAATATTCAATATAATTTATATTATAAAATATCACAACTATTCAACGAACGTTAACGATCCGAAATATACGTTTTTTGGGTAAATGGAAATATATACCTATGCAAGTGAATGTTGCGGTCAGCGATCGACGTCACAATAGATTCGACTATTCGAAGTTGGGCACATTACTATTCGAAGTTCGACAATTTGTCATTTTGGATGAAATTTTAAATCATTGTGCAAAAAATTGCAATGCCTAAATCTAAGTTATTTAGCGAATAACTGAAATTTGCAATCATTGAGTCATTTTTTACTGGAAGAACATTTGGAATATGAATTCAACATAATTCGATAGCTAGAAATGTATCCAAATTTTGAAATCCTTTGAAAAATCATACAACCTCAGTTTCTATGATCAATCAATACACAACTTATTAAAACGGCATAATTTTGCAAAGGACCATCACGAATAGTCTAACAACGCATCTATCAGACGACAACCGGCGTACGCTTCTTCACCTTGGCCACATCTTGCTCGCCAGCATACTTGGAATCGGTCAAAACTTTCTTATCAACGCAAACCTTTTTCACCGACTTTTGCTATAAAGCAACATCCCTGATAGTGGAATCGGCGACGTTTAGCGGAACGGCCGGTCCGTTGCTGATGGCCGCGCTGTTGCTGTTCGCCGTCGCGTTGGTCGCTGAAACGGTAGCTGGTTTCGCCCTTTGGTCTTGGTTTTTGGTTTCGGCAGAGCACTCGGTGACCTCGTCGACAAAGACGACCGATTTGGAAGGGCTGGTGTCGTCGGTTGAGGGCAGAACCGGGGCAGCGGCGAGGGTAGAAACGACGGCCGCCGATTTGTTGATGGCCGTCGGCCTCGTCGTTGTCACCATGTTGGGGTTGTTGTTGTTCAACTTGACGATGACGGATTGTGGTGATGGTAGATCTGATATGTGCGAGCTTCTTCTTTGGTGCTTTGAGGGGTCGTTTGCAGCACCGAGTGGTAAGGACGTCAACAGCGGGACGCTTTTGGTGTTTGAGTGGTTGCTGGTACCGTTTGCCGACGCCGTTTCAGTCTGGGTTGATTTTTCCTCCAGTTTTACCTTTTTCACCTCCATGTCTGAATGCAATAAAAGCAAAATGTATTTTTTGAGTGTGTAAAGTTTATGGTAGAAGATATAATTTTGTATAGAAATATTATACATACAGTAATCTAAATAAATTATTTTAATTTATAGGTAAAATTTAAAGATATTGTTTTACAACAATGAGTTTGAATATAATAAGCACAATTTATTATATTCAAAAATCTTAATAATTCAAAAAAAAAAAAATTATAAAATTCTAATAAATTATTCATGTTATTATATATCCGTTCTTGTTTTAAAATTACTTAAAAAATTAGAAAGCATTCAAAAATGATAAAAGCATGCATTATATCTTGACAGAATTTTATTCAGTTTCTCTAATGGACAATTTGAATATTTAAAAGCAGCACTTTAGATAACGATAAAATTTAATATCAAACTATAAAGATCGATACCCATTTAACATTTACGACGACACTAAATCATAACATTAAAATTTCACACACACACACACGTAACAATTAAAAAACTCACTGGAGGTTTCCGTCGGCATTGGAGGCATCTGTTTCGACAGCTTTTCCTTTTGATTACAAGTGGCTGCGGTGACGACGACAGCAGCCATCATGCTGCCAGAATTCGCAGTGCCGGAAGACTTGTTGATGGCGCTGTACCGCACCGGCATCATTGATTGTCTCACGTTCCTCTCCGGACGGATGAGGATTATGTACAACTGATAACAGATGTGCCGATCAGCGGGCTGTGTAATTGATTTATGGCAATGTTGAGGGTTTACCTTCGGGGAGAAGAGGCATGCCACCGTCACGCTGGCGCTCAGCGATATCGTGACCGACATGCTGGTTATGCGCAACGGGACGTGGTTTCCTGTCCCGAAGTACAAAGGGACGAAGGCGAGCCAGATCACGCACGTGGTGTACATCGTGAATCCTGTTAATTAACAATAAATAATGTCGTTAGTTTCGGAGCGGTGAAAGGTTGGAGGGGAAGATCGGAACGGTCTCCGTTCGATAGTGGACGGTGTGAGTGTGCCGAGGTTTGTGGTTTTGGTCGTCGGAGATTTTGTGAAAGTCGCTGATTTCATCGACTGAGTTTTTGGATCGGTTTCGCGGTTGCGGTTTCGTGGTTCCGGGTCGTGGTGCTTCATGAGACGCACGTTTAGTGCAATGACTATGATTATATGGGAGATAGATAATGGATTTTATCGTTAGACTAAGAAGAAATTAATTTCACAATAATTTTACTGCATTGGCTTTGAGCATCATTTGTTTTTCAGGTGTTGAAAAAACAAAATGAAAATTAAAGCTTCATTTAATTGGATCATACTGAGAATCCTCTCAACCAAAAAAAAACAACGTTCATTAAAAAAGTAATTTTTTATAACGCTTTTTATTTTAAACGTCTTTTCTTTTGAGAAAAGATTAATAATTCATAGAATGCTTATTTTATGAGTTTTGCATGACGCAAGCTTTCAACACACACCGAAGAAAAGGGAGGAGTTATCAAGAAAAGCTCTCAAGGCGAAAACCCTTAACTCGCGTGTAGGTTTTCGAATAATTCGCATATATAATGTCTCCGAAGTACGAAATAGAGAGAAACATATACGTAAATAATTTACTCTCGAATTTAATTTTAAAAACATTTCACGGCACATCGAAGTCAGAAAAGTCGAGCGTTTCTCGTAGAAGATTTTTCATGCGCTTCAATCAAGTTAGTTGAAGCGGGCTGAATTCAGCGATGTGCGTCATTTAATTAGAATTAGCGAATTAATTAGGGCTTCTTCGAAACTATGCTACTTCGTACATTGACAATACCTCGGATGCTTTTCGCAGATGACGTCAATTAATAAAAAATGGGACAGAAAGTTGTATTGAGAGTATTGAAACGGCACACTCCGATGTTAATGGATTCTAATATATTTTTTGTGGCGTATTATAGCCTGGAATTATTTTGATACTTTATTATATGTGCTACATCTTTTTTCCCGATATGTCACACATAAATCAGGGAAAACCATGGAATAACGGTGCGGAGATAGTGCCCTTTCCGACTAGCGTCTTATCGTTCCAATTACGTTTTCCCATAGAAACATTTCACTGAAATTCATATTTGCAAATCAAAACGTGTAACGTCGTAATTCACATCTAATACTCTACGCTCAGACCCTTGTCAAACGTCATTAGATTGGACAGTTGTTGGACACATATGAAAGTTTTCATCGTTTCCTCAAAAAGCGTATTATGGTCGAGCGTGACTATTGAGCGCCTGGAACGATGATATTGTGCTGTTTATGTATATTATATGAAACGAGATATTTAAAGAGCTTAAATTAAATATTAATACAGTGGGATTTTCTTTCTTTAGGCAAGAGTGTTGCTCCGTGTTGAAAAATAAATATAAATGTTCATTACGGTGCGGTTATGCTTTTTTTTTTGAAAACCGGGTTTCCTCGTTTCGAGATAATTAATACGGACGACACTCTCATGCTTGAAATAATATTTCAAGAGCGGACGAAAAAATTTAAATAATTAAAAAGACTGTTTATGTAACTTTCAGCTATGGTGAAAATTTGGTTGTTAGCTTGGGAAAAATCAGGAACTTTTATAAGTGCACGTTTCAGCAATTGGTGAGAAAAGTCGATCACGTCTTATTTTATGGGCTTTGTACGAGGAAAGCTTCTAGGAAAACCCTTTCTTATCAAATTAAGGGTCTCGTGCTTTTCGTCGAAACAATATTGATCTAGAATAATCTTATGGATTGGGTGGGACATGAACGAATTTGAGATGTAGACATTAGTAAGACTATCAACGATATGATTACAAATTCGAGTACAGCCGTATTATTATAATATAATATGATATTAAATATATATGTATAATATACACGCAAATGTTTGTGGAAAGGGTTTATATTGTAATGATAACAGTAAGGGGACACATAAAAACAACCAATTAGTAAGATTTTAATTAAAGTTAAGGTCGATTTGTATAGTGTTTTTGCGTTACACTGAACTTTATACGCAATTCAATTAAACTTCGCGATGGATGTATATCTTGTTGAAAAAACAGCATTTTAATTAAAAATTAGATTTTTTCAGTATTTTTCATTTCGAATTTTACAGAATGGTGAAGATAAGCATTATTTTTGGAAATAAAGATCATTTAAACGTATTTCAGACAATTGTTTTTGAAAACGGAGTTTTTTCAATTATGATTAAAATCTTTGATAAAAATGGTAGTCAATGACAAAAAGTATATATTAAAAATACAAATTGAAGGAAAAACTGTCAAAATAGGATCAATGCGTCGTCGTTGACAATTTTGACAGCGTTTGTTCGTGCATTTTTCACGGGTTTTTTATTCGGATTTGTTTGATAGCGCGTTTCCCCTCGTCGTGGTTTAAACCTGAAAAATACGCCGAAAGTTTGCGCTACGGGCATTGTGTTTGTTGAAAATCACGTCGTTGCCTTTTTGCTCGCGACAGTATGCGGAATATTCGCACAATGGGATGAAATTTTTTCAAACGACACAAAAAAATATTTGCTTTAATAAAAACGTAACAGATTGACTGAATTTACATGATACATAGACCAAAATTTTGAAAAATAATAGAAATTCCATTGAATTATCTTCAACGATGAAAAGCGTCATCGTTCAAAAGAGACGTTCGATTAAACAAGTAATTTCCACTATATACACATTTCTAGCTTTATAATGTTAATGGAACGTTTCTACCACACACATACCTATATGTTTGCTTTCGTTGAAGGCTTCCGGAATTTTCCTAGTGAGAACAGCATAAACCGTGCATACCACGATCAGAACAATGGGATAGCTGAAAGCTATCATATATGAAGCATCTATGTAGCTGTCGCACACCAGCAAATTGTCATCCCTCGTTGGATAGTGGTGCATGGCTCTTGCCGGAGATATTATCATCCAAACGCCATTTATCAGCACCTGTCAATGGAAAAACGATTTTCATATATCACGAGTTTCTGTTGGTTATATTAATTCGATGGCGTTGTTGGCATTTTGAGCGTCGTTACTGTGAAAAAAGCGATGTCGAATGTGAAAAAGCAAATAGTATAATATATTTTAATATCCGGAGATCCGTTTTGCTTATGGGTGCGAGAAGAGGATTTTTAATTTTAATTGAAAAACCTATAAACACTTTCATAAATTAGTAATCGAAAAATATTTTAAGAGAAAAATAAAAATACAATTGATGCGATGTGATATATAATCTTTCAATTAAACACACTTAAATTAAGATAAATTCGTTTTTTTTCCAATAAAAAAAGTGGTAGCAACGAGTGTAAGTATTTCGCGAAGGGATATTCGTTAAAGAATGTTTCACGGCGAGTTAAAAAGAGGAATCGTCGCGATAGGAGCTCGTTAGCGAGCTGTAAAAAGATTAAGTCGGCAGAAAGCAATAAAGATAAGACAAAATTTACAAACCTGCACGCCCACGAGCCCACTGCAAATGATCAGCTGGGATCTGGGCGAAATTAAACTGGGCCTTTTGGCCGAGTGCTTGCCCGCGTTGAATATCCTACTGATGCGATTTGTCTTGGTCAACAACGCAGCGTATACAACGGTGAAGCAAAATCCAGCCCCGAATCTGCAAAAATGTACAAGAAGCTTTGTATTATATTTTAAGAGTTATAAAAATGATTATTAGATTGGTTTAAATCAAATAATCTTTCATAAAAAAATGATTGTATGACATATCTAGAATGAACGCTTAAATGTTCATTTATTATATAAAAAAAATTATAAATGCACAATGAATACAGAAATTTTCACATTTCGAAATAAATACGACTACATTCATAGTTTTTTTTAAACTGCAAACTTGGAAAATTTCGTTTTCGAGCACGTCCGTTGTACATATATAAAATTTGAAAAAAAAACTGCAGCATTTCACATCCCACGACTAATTTGCGAAACGCGTAAAAAGTCAACTTAAATTTGTTCTGAACGAGGATGGAATACGAGATCGGAAAAAGGACGACCCAGCAAGCATCTGGGGAAAACTTGGCCTAATTCTGGGATAGGACAACTATCGAATTATGGGACATCTATTGAAAGGAAACAAATAAATAAAACTCGTCGTATAAGTATAAAATTCGAATTAAGCGACTTTTCAGGGTATTGGTATTGTTGTTTCTGATCAATTGTTGGAAAGCTTTAATTTTATGCAAAGAAATTTATTCATTCGGAACATTGTGTAATTTATAGATATAATTATGATATTAGTATTTCTTGTTGTTTTCATTTGAGTGTACAAAGTTTCAGAATAATAAAAGAGAAAGAGGTAGAGTTACAACGTTTAACTAAAATGTTTTGCATACTTAATAATATTTTGTTTGGTTAAATAATGTAAATATGTATTTGTACAACAAACTAAAAAGTAGAGAATTTATATTATAATAACATAAATAAATTCAAAATAATTTTACTTTACACAAATTGAATAAAACAACTTAAAATAATTTTATGTATAGAAATTTTAAATTTTCCGAAAAAATTCATTATTTTTATATATTGATGAAATAAAAAAGAATTTAGCTATGAAATTGGCTACCACAGACCACCTTCAGGGACCACGGAGACGACGGTATTTGCGTCACGTCTGCAAGACTACCACCAGGACTCGTGAGTCCCGGCCCTTAAACGTCCCGTGTCATCCGGTGGATATTATTCCCCATGAGATGGAGTAATGAAATTCTCCTTTGGCAACGAGGCTGCATATCCTCGGCCCGAAGAAAAATTGATTTTCAATGGCATACGAAACGAGAGTAATAAATAAAATGTCGGGTATACCACCCGTGCAGTTTTGCAGATGGGTCGTTTTAGAATTTCGATAATATTTAATAACCCTCCGTTTTATGGGTATTTTGGTTTGATCGGTGTGGAATTGAATCTACGTGATGGTGAATTAGATCGGAAATTTTGATATCCGCAGGAAATTCCGATGTTTGTAGAGTAAAAATAGGAAATGAATTTGAAGTAAAATAATGTGGATTAAAATAATATATATATTTTTATTTATTCACGTGTATATTTGAGTAAATTATATATATATTCGAATAAATTAAATTTATCTCTTTTTGTACTTTTGAAATAATTGGTATTTGAAGAATATACGAGGGGCAATACCCTGAAATATCCGGACTGATGCTGTGGTCGACAGATTTTTTTTAGTACCGAGTTCTATCACTAAGAGCGTATAGAGCTTCCATTTCAGAGTCAGTAAGCCAAGAATTGTCATTAAAGAAGGTTCTCTTTGGCTTGTATAATTTTTTTAGTGACCGTTTTTTGTGTGTTCGTCTTTTTTGGAATAGCTGATTTTCACGCTGCAATAAAGTTTTGCCTCTTGCTCGGAAAAACTGACACAGAAACTCTTGAAAAGTTAAAAACAACTTACAAAGATGATGCTATTGAGAAAACAAATGTTTGAGTGGTTTTCCCGATTCAAAAGAGGTGAAATGTTAATTGATGATAAACCTCGCTTGATGAAATGTTGAAAAGATTCATGAAATCATCCTGAAAGATCGACGCCGGACTATTTAAGAAGTTGTGAAGTGACTTGAAGTTCAGTTCATCGAATTTTAACAAATTTTCCGTTGTAAAAAGAAAAGAGAGGCTACCAAATTCATGCCAATTCGTGCCATTTTTTAACTAAAAATGATATGATCCATGTGCCCCATACTCCCTTATTCACTCGAACTTGCCCCCTGCGACTTTTTTATTTTGCTGAATGAAAAAAGATGAAAGGAAAGTGTTTTGCCGACGTTGCTGAGGTGAAGAAAAAAATGATGGAGGCGCTGTCGGATATCACAGAAGATGAATTAAAAAAATGTTTTGAACAATGGAATAACAGATCAGACAAGTGTATTAGTACCAGTGAAGAGTACTTTAAACGGTTTTAAAGGTTTTTTGTTAAAAAATGAAATAGATAAATAAAAAAAAGTCCGGTTGGACATGAATTTACCCTCTATATAATGTGATTTTATTATAATTTTGAAAATTCTTATTATATTTAAGATACTCATGTAAGAATAATCAATAATTCTTAAGGAACATGTGTGAAGAATATAAAAAAAGTAATAAAAATGTCAACATGTTATTGAAAAACCTTACTTCAATACGTAAATTTGTTCTTTGTTATTAAAAAACGATATTATACTTCGTGTTTAAATATTTAAAATTTCATTCATGCTAATGTATTTTTTGCCGATAAGAAAACAGCCTGCCGAATAATAAATAATTTCACTAGGCACCAGACTTGATGGAAATTGAATCGAAATTTGATTGAAACGAATAGTCAGTTCTATTGAATTTTCGAAGCGTTTTATTTTAAAATCGATCGATTATCCGAAGGTGAAAAAATATGACCACGAATCTAAGAGCGTTCGGCCCTTAAATGGATTCGATCAATCACGTAACCTTTTCGGGACAAACTGACAGGTTAACACCTCTTTCATGCTTTCAGCATTATGCAATCAACGTTAGTATAAATTGTTATAAGCTTTATGGGATGCGTCCATCTCGCAAGAAACAATGGGTGTATTATTTATAAATATTTGGAGTTTTGGTTTGCTGAATGTGTTAAAATCATTACGAATTTTGACCGCTTCTGAGCAAACGAGATATTCAATTTTCATAGGACGGTGATCAGATATAACGATCATCATTAAAAAAATATATCAAAATCAGATGAACTGAAAATAAATCGTAAATGTATTTTTTATTACAAGTTGAAAAATATTTTTAACATAATGTATTCTTGAAAATATATAAATTATTTATTTTATGATAAGTTTTAAAATACTAATGTACTAAAGATAAAACAGTTTGATAAATTAATTTTAATGTGTTTGCATCGAAGAACGAAGTTAAAATTCGGATGACTAAACAAACAAGTTGTATTCTCCGTGGAAAATGTAATTAATGCATATTGGCTTAGTAAAAGGCAAAATGTAAACTTGAGTCAGCATATTGAGACATTCGGCAAACAGCAGAAATTTCGAAAATAACAATATAAACGACGATAAAACTCCCACACATTAAAAAAAAAACAACGTCCGAAACGTTTCAAAGGCACTAATCGTACAACAAACGTAAAAACAAGCGGAATTGGAATGTGAAAGAAGCGAAGGGATCACGTTGCAAAGAAAAACAAAATTCGAAACATAACAACATAGTCAAACACGACTGGGAAAAGTTTGACCCAACAAAAAAATCCGTTTATTGTTCGCGGCAGGGAAAACCGTAATCACACTAACGATTGATCGGAATTTTCACTTCAAAGACCCGCTTTATATGCTTTGTTTTCTTTTGAGCCTTCTAGGCGTTATTGGATGCCATACTTTTGATTGATGATTTTTCGCGTCGGGAGCTCATTGACGTTAATTACGGAGCCTTCTCTGTTGATTGCCGAATAAACTTGTATTGGAGGGCTTCGGTAACGAATTTTGCACTATATTATGGAATATCAATAGAAGTATAAAGTGAAACTAATGTCGTAGAAAAACATTTAATAAAATGAGAACAAAAGCAAGATTTTCAATTAATATTTAACTTAAACTTAATTAAATTTTAGAAAATAAGATTTATATATGATAATGAACTAATTAATTTAATTGAAATATCATGTATGTAATTTAATCCAGATTAATTGCGTACAGCCGAATGCCCACATAATGCAACGAACTTACAACATATTATACCAAATTCTATTCACTTCAACAACATTTTCACCGCGAGCATTCATCCACCCATTCACTTTAATCAATCATACTTGCTGCATTGAAAACGGAACATATCAACTCACCGAAAATAATAATTGGCTGTAATAACACCATCAATAATCGCGCCGTTCAATTTTAGCGCGCCAATCGGATCGAGTGCGAAAATCGTCATTTTAACGCCGGCAGCTATTATGTGGAAAAAATAGACGAAACATATTATATTCTGGCACGGAAGTGGTGGTCGAAAATGAAAATTTAATGTGAACGTTTTGCAGCAATTTAAACATGTTTTTGGATCGACAAAGAGAGATCCGTCGACCGTGAATTTCCTTTGAGCGTTTTGCTTGTTATTGCAAGTGCGAGTCGAAAGGGCGTTCGCGTTTTACACGCGAACAATAATATTATGTGTGCGGAAAATTTGTAACGTTTTATAAATATAGTGGATCCTCTGTATGTTAGTTTTTCGATGCGTTTTCAGAAGTGTAGCTGTGTGATGGATGGTTTGATTTTTTTAAAAATCTATTAGTGGAAAAATTCTCTTGGATATATACTTTCCGTTATTCATGAAATAAATTGATGAATACATATGAGTAGGCCGGATGAAAATCGTCTTTACCCTAGCTGGGATCGATCCTTTAACCTCCCGGTCATCAATCGAGTATTCTGTTTTGTGCAATATTAAAAATATTTCATATAAAATCCTATATCTTTTCATAACCTTTGTTGGGAAATTTCTTATTTTAAGATTTTAGAATCTCATAGACTCAAGCTTTTGATGGTATTTTTACAAAATAATAAATCGTACCATTCAAATACTATAAATCAGAGATGGCCAACTGAAATCACATGGTGGGCCAAATAAAATAATGCATGTCTATGAAGAGTCACACATAAATATTTTAAAACTTATAACTTATAAATATGTTTGTTTTTATAGTAAAAGAAATTTTATTATATTTAAAATCATACATCGGAAAGGCCAATCAAAACTCTCAATTAGGCTACATATGAAAAATGAACAAATATATTTTGTTATTTCATATGCATTTTTTTTTATTGAAAAATAAAATGAACCTATTCGATTTCGTATAAAATTTTGCTAAATTGCGAGAATACACACATAAAGAAATAAATATTTTTTCATGACAAATTGGTACAAGCAAATAAACTTTTCAAATCACCAAGACTATACAGTACTTTACACACATATCTATAATAGAGGTAGAAACTCAAAACGAACGACAGCGGCTAAACTTTCACAATATTTGGTAAACTCTGAGGTCGTCCGAACGAGCTTAGGACGCGTTTATCGTTCCGGCTATTCGCCATTAAATTTCTCCATACGGTCGTTTGTAGCATGATAAATCTTAGAGGGCTCGTGATATACTGCTCATATTATTCATATTCGGTTATCGGAGATATAATCTATCAGTAATCTTCATGTGTTGCCGTATCCCCGGCGAATAATGATCTGTCTCTTTGCGTACATTATTATGTATGCGAAAATTATTTTAATTTCTCGCATAAATAATATACGATCGTTTGAAGCGATTTTCGCGAGCGAGTGAGTGTAATGTTCGGTTTACTCAAGTGTGACTTTGAGATAAAGAATAATGGTTTTCGAAGGGTTTTGTATTAGGACAAAAAAATGTAACCTATTTTATTTTAAATGAGGTCGGTTTCTTTTGAAAGACCCGTCGATTCGACATGAACAATCGACTAAGAACATTTCGTTACAAATGTATTCGTAGAAAAAAATTAGCTTTTCAGACTAGGCGATCAGATAAACGAATTTGTAAAAAAGTGCGATAGAATTATTTGGTTAATATACGAAAAAAACCAATTCGGATTTGATTTTTTTTGTAATGCAAAAAAGTTTCATTTGCTTTATAATGGTCTATTTTGTGGATAATCAGATTTGTGATAAAGCAAAAGTATTTTATTTGAATCAAGATCAAGTTAATCCTTAACTGAGAATTTAGATACAAAATGAAACTTCTCTGCTGTATATAAATCCGAAAAAAACTGTATAATTTAAATGTAAGTGAGATTCTGTGTTTTTAGAAGCATAAAAAATACATTACAAAAATTAAAATATATTGCGATTGCTTCACGAAAGTATACGAATGATACTTTTTCCTATTTTTAAAGAACCAACGTAGTCGACAATAAATTTACGAGATAAATAAATTAGATTTCCTGGAATAAGTTTTACTAAATAAGTTAGATTGGAATTAATGTGTATATAAAAAAAAAATAATTTTATTTACAATATCCAAATTTTCGCCATTTATTTTTTTATCGAAAAAACGTAAATAACCTTTCATGAATATATAGTATTGTTTTAAGAAATTCAAAAGGGTTGTTTTATGAAATTTTTATATCAAGGATAAAAAGATTTATTTACCTTTGCAGACCACAAACGAAATTAGTAGGACGAAGCACAAGAGCAAAAGTTACACAATAGCACATCAGAATACCGGCCAACAGCACGTAGCTCAACTCCCTTCCTGAAGCTCTGACGACAGGCGTATCATTGTGCCTCAAGAAAACTCCAGCCACGAACCTGAAAAGAATAAAATCGTTCATTATCGAGTTGGAAAACCGTTGAAAATTTCATCGGGTCGAACTGGAGAGCCTAGATCGAAGGCTTTGTCGTCGAACTGCAAATGAGCGTGCGTGAGTGTGTGCGCGATTTCGGTATTAACCATCCGGTCTTATGAATAAGGGATGGCTCGTCATCCCTTATTCATAGCTGGAAGGATAGTGGGAAGGTTATAAACAGGTTCGAGCTCATCGATTGGACGTGAGCACGAACCGAACCGATAAAGTCAATCACTCACCTGCTAACAGGCCTATGCGAAGTTTTACTAATTTTCAATATTCGTCAAAATATTAAAAAAAATATATTTTTATTAATCAATCGAGATGTTTAATCTTTTAACTGATGTATATTGAAACTTTTTTCGATATTGTGTCTAAGAATATTTGTTTTTTGAAAGAATTTCGTGTGATATTCCATTGAAAATAACAAAACGAAAAAAGAAGCCTGTGCCCTATTAGGAGTCAAGAGATAAATAATGAATGTTGTAAAACATTATATTAATTATATTTCATCAATAAATCGGTAAAATCATATAAAATTCACGTTATTTAAGGACAAAATTATTTTTTCAATATAAAAATATACCTAAAAAACTTCGTATCACTTTTCGATCTTTTTGATAAAAAGAAAAAAAAAAGTATCAACGAATCGTTAAATTCCAACCTACAATCTCTGATTAATAAAAATTGCTCAGGATTAAAAAATATCGTTCGATATTCATTCTGCGAAAGCTCCACGTACGTGAGTTTCGTTTATCCGATTATAACGAGTCCGTTACAAAGCTCGCGTATATAATATGTACCGGTGAAAGCACGTCGAAAGCACCAAATAGACGACGCCGCTTAATTTCAACTCCTGAAAACAACCGGCAACAGAACGGGGCTTAAAATCGAGACTTATGTCGCTACTTTTTTACTTTCAGCGTTATATCCTTGCGGGGAGTTTTTGGCAAGGGGTGGAATTTCACCTCGGATATGTATTATTGCGTTGGATTCGTGTTCGATTCAATTTAATTTTATTTTTAGAATGTGATCTTTTGTTTCGGTCGCGGTGCGTTCGATTAATCCGGTTTTAATTAAATTTTGCGTTGACGTTTCAATTGTTCAAAGGTGCAGTGTTTTGGTGGAAAAATATATTAATTTTTTTTTAAATAATTTTATTAAATAAAGTATGGAAATTTTCGATGAATTTAAGGTTTGAAATTAAATTGAATTTAATGTAGAGATTGCATTTTTAAATTAACTCTCCCGGCACGTACTAAATCTCAATTACGTTGACTTTAAATAACGATAAATAAAACGCGTCGAGCGCGTTACAAATAAACTTTAATTTATGGTCTCAAAAATAGCGTTAAACAAAGTTCCAGAAGTGATTAACACTAACGAAACTAATAATTACTTAGGTAAACTAACATCGTTCGACTCAGTCGTTAACATCCCAACTGTGGATATGCCAGAAAACAACATGACACGTTTTCACACGGACGGAAATAAATTATTCAAACCGTCCACATTCAAAAAGCGCAATATAATATATGAATAAAATTTTCCCCACCGACGGAATGGCAGGCTTCACTCACGTTCGACAGACGACGAACGTTATCTTATAAAGTCTTTCACGAATCACACGACCAAATGTTATCGGAACTTTCAGCAACATAATGTTGTGAACGAAAATTGAATTGAAAAGCGAACATTCTTTTGGGGCGGCCAACCATTGCACCAAAGGCGTCAATCATATCGCGGAAGGTTCGTTCGAGCGACAAAATTTTCCGGCCGACCTCATTTATTTCGAGTGGTTTCCATTTTGTGTAGGGTCATCATACAGCGGTCCATTGTCGGCGAAAATTGAGAATATATTTGGTTAGGCTGCGATCGTTTCGAACATGCCTGCGTTTTGTGGGTCGATGTAAAAAGCTGCGTTTGAGGGAAGCAGTGGAATGTTTTTGAGTTTTATTGTTTGGGAAAATCTAGTGATTTCGGAAATATCTGATTTTGATAATTTCGTTATTGAAAATACTAATTCGATTGTTAAAATTATTATGCATTAATACTATAGTTTTATGTGAATTATAATGACAATGTTAATGATCAACACAATTAAATTATGAATATTTTAAATATATCGAGGATCTGTTAAACCTCCATATTGTTTAAGAAAATTTTGATTTTGAATAATCTAAATTTTTAGTTATACGATCTACACATTTTTTAATTTAATTCAACTGTCGATTACTCAGTATTTTTTATATTCTTTTACAATATCGCAAATATTATACAGGGTGGTACAAAGGTCTCCGTAAAGCCTCAAAGAAGTAATAGATGGCATTATTATATAAATGCACATTTATATAACAAACATTTCACATGTACAACAATGCTTTACATATATCATATCGTATACACGATAAGACTATTGTCATTTCGATATCTTTACTATATTACTTTGGTCATGTTTTTCACAAATATATTACTTTTATTTATTTTAAAAATATGTTTTTATACAACGTTTTTTTCAATATTTATGTATATTTAGCGACTGTTTTGCAGCAAGAAATCGAACATTAATAATTCACATTTTCCGAATGAACAATGATTTTCTCACGCGTCAGTTATCAATCATAATTACGCACATCCAAAAAACGAGAAACCCACCCGAAAATAGGAAACAAACACGCGAAAAGAAATTGAACACCACTGCTGCTCGGCAAAGAAGCACCCTCGCATGGCAAAAAGCTCGGCTGATGAATGGCTTTTAATAAATAAACGGAAAGCGTCTCCCGGAGCAAAATAGCACAGCACAACACAATCAACAACACGTATCCCGAGGTGTAGGCGCAGTAAATAAGATCCGGAAGGAAAATGGCGTGGGCGACATGTTTGCGGCCCTCACGTCCGAAGAAATGCCGATTCGAATGGACCGTTGCCGATAATGTATCGTTTCGGGTTTTGCCGAGGATGCTGTTCGACGACGGCTCAATGGGCTTAATGGTTTCACGTGGAGATTAAGCGATCATATTGCGGGGACGTTCTGCGAATTGATTAATATTGAGCGTGTAGTTTGCGGTCACAATGGTCCGAAGATTGCTCAAAGGTTTTGCATGTAAGGGTTGTTGGGTGTGGATGGGTTTTGTCACAATGCGAGTTTTACATGGTTCGTAAATAACACGGTTCGAAGGAAATTGATTGATTACTTTTTACAGTTTTTTCATTTTATATAAAAAAAAAATTATAATATTTTTTTCCTACGATGGTAAGATTCCGAGCAGGTCAGTATATTATACAATTATAGTTATTAAATGAAAATTTTCGATATTTTTTTTAATAATTTTATATGATGTAATTTTTACACATTACACCTTTTTTCAAAGTATTATATATTTCAATTGATGTTAGGTCAATGTATGCTGATGGAATCAATCTCCAATTTTTATACGGTCGTCATAAAAAAATTTTATACGCTAGTTTCCGGAATGTATACCCCGTGTAAAAAAAAGATTGGGTGTATTTGAATTTAATTTAAAATATCGTTTTATATCGAAGTTTTCTTATTCAAATGATATTTTTATAAATTTAATAATTTTTTGAGTTTAAAATAGAATCTTACAATGTAATATAAATAAATTTTGAATAAATAATATAAATAAATTATATCAATACATGGGATATTTCAATATAAAATATCACCATGCAAAACTATAATACTTTTCTTAATATACAGCGAATATATCTCCGCTGATGTTTCACCGTAAAATTTATCATCTAGATTCAACATTTAACAAGTCCAAGTTCACAAACAAAATACTTCTTATCTCGGTCAAACTATGTTCACTTTCGCATGAAACATTGTAACGACTGAAAAGTATTCGACCTTGCTCTTGACAAAACCTCCCCATGAGGAAGACCTTGCACTTGTATTATACATGCAGACAGTGTTTTCAGTAAAAACAAGCGTCCGCAATAATATGTTGGAAGAGTGAAATATTAACGCAGGAATCCGACAAGTGGTCGCAATTAGTGGAAAACGCGTGCGTTAATGAGCTCGTAGCACTTGAGCGAATAATTAATTAAATTGATAGCAATTTGACGTTGCGGTTCCAATTTCCGGATAATTGGTTAACCAATGCCGTTTATGCGAGTGTATCGAATGAAAAAAATAAGTATCGGTAATTATAATTACTCATGAATTATTTAATCGTGAGGTCGTATAGCCAAATGATGCTATTTGGGAAAACTTTATCGTGTCGTATTATCAAATTGTTTGTATACGGCGTAGAAAATATTTTACTGTCGCATTCAAATGATTTGCTGATTAAAATCCCACGAGTGCAATAACAATGGAAACTGTATTCTGCATATTTTCTTATATTTATGTATCAAACACCCTGAATGGAATCTTTTGTATAAAATAAAATATAAAAAGAAAATAATTGTTTCGATTCTTTATTTTAATATAATTGAAAAATTTATACGAAAATTCATTTTCATATTCATAATATTAGAAATATCAAATGTTGATATCATTCGTAACGACTTGTTCACGGCAAAAAATCTGATATAACCAATCAATCAATCGTGGGAATATTTTTCCTTATGAAAAGTATACAATTTATGATATTCTATAGTAAAAAATGATTTTAATGTTTCCAACCGGTTTTTGGCGGGCATGGTATCTGAAAAGGAAGAGTTTGCAACGAAGGCGGTTATATTCAAGACGCAAGAAACTCGACGAAAAGTTTACGACGGATGGCGTCTGAAAGGAGGTTCAAATACGCTGATAAATTTTCGCTTACTTCGTCGCGTATGCGTAAAGAAAACACGAGAAGTGCGTACAGGCTGATACACCGTGTTTCGAAGCTGATGCTGAGGAAAATATGTGCCGGAGTATATATGCTGTGCGGTGTATGTGTTATCTCTTTTTTTCGAGGAAATCTGGGATTGAATGTGTTTCGATATATGCGCCGGTTTATTATATAATATTTATTCATTCATAGAACGTGAAAAATATTTTCGTACATTTTTTTTCGAAGTATAAAAGTTTTGTTTGAAATTTTCTGAGGCTTCGAAGTTTGTTCTTCCGTAGTCAGATTAATGAATACCAATTAAAAAAAGAGGATCCGAGAAAAAATCTTGCGAATCCAAAAAGTGGCGTCATTAGTACGCGGCCATTTGCGAGCAGTCACATTTGTTGTTATGTCGCGCGCGGTTCACAATAGAAACAAAGCCACTTTCATTCCAATTTTTTTCCGACACCTTCCAAAGCCACATCCACAAACCACACTATATATAGCAGACCCATATCCATAATACATTGCCACTTTATACGGCACATGTGTATTAAAAATAACTGCAAGCACACGTGTTTTCCTTTCAGATTTTCGGCTATTGTTGTTCAGCCGTCTGTAATAACTTTTTAGCCTCTGTCATAAATCAAAACGCACTTAATTTAGGCCGAAAACGTCAAGATGGACGTGATCGATTCGGTTTCTTCCGGCATCCAGGGTCAACCATTGTTTTTCTGTGTACGTTTTGTTTTTTGTTCGTGTTTGTTGCGACGATTTTCGGCACTTCCGCGGATTTTGTTTTCCTGACGGATGTTACGTGATGTATCGCTAAAGCTGTTGATTTTTAGGTGATATCGTTAAAGTTGCGATATTATGATACATAGATAAAATGAGAAATATTTGTTTTTTTTTTGTAAGATCAAATTGTATAATAATATTATAATATTATAACATAAGTAATTGAAAAAAAAAACGATGTTTCAGTATGTTGTAATTACTCAAACCTAGACTTTTTTGTATGAAAATTTATAAAACGCAAATTATCCTCAGTGTTCATAATTTAATAATTCAAGATAAGAGAATACGAAGAAAATTATGATATCGTGCTCATTTTAATAATCGGTATAATTTTCTTTTTGAATAATTGTCGTGGTTATACGATACGCTTAAATATTACATGTTACGAACTATGAAAGGTATATTTTTGATTTGATACGTTTCCTTATCACGACATTTTATTCCTTTTATGTTTTTGAATAATTAATCAACATTTTTCCATTTTGTTCGTAAATAAGGCGTAGTTACAGCGGCCGTAGCACGCTGATAAATGAAATTCACCGACACGTTAATTTGAATAATTTCAGATTGTTGTTCAGATTAAATCATGTTTTTCATATGCGAGTTACAAGTAGGGACGACAAATCAGTTCATGAATGAAAACGCATTTAATAAAAAGGCATAAAACATGCTTTTGGATAAAGGAACCATCATACAACATCATAAATTTTCAGTAGGGCATTGATTTTAGTTTCGAGTAATATTTTAGGTTTATTGCTGAATTATAGATATTGCATAAACTTCTAGAAAGTCTTTCATTATCAGTCTATACAAATTTTGAAAATAACTCGCAGTAGTACAACAATCGATATCGTATAATTTAACACGGAATACTCATTAAGTTGTCAAATAAGCAGACGTTAAATGAAATTATTATATATTTTGTAACTGGCTGTTATTTCAAAAATAATTGGGTCTTTAGTAAGGCGCATAGTAGATTATAAAAGTAATTAATTGCAGCCACGTTGATTGTTTAAAATTTCATACAAAGGACAGATGATTGATTAAATGTTTGCACTAGAAAATTTTATGGCCAAATATAACTAAATATCTATTGCAAATCACAAAAAACTAATATTTCCTTTAATCACACTTATTTTCAATTAAAAAATAATTAATATTCTCATAAAATTGAATGAATGTTAGCATGTTATTCGGTTTTAAATGATTCATATTGCATGTTACGATGACATGATAACCAACAATATTAATTTTATTTAAGTGAAAAACTTAGTCGAATCAAATTATTTAGGAAAAATATTAAATTATATTCACATAATATATAATCGATAACAAATAAAAAATTTTATATTACAATATTAAACCATTTTACATTACAAAATTCATTAAAAAATCTTATTACACACAAAATCCGAGTTGAAATCAACCCATAAAACCAGAACTTCCAACACATCAAACATGATTCAACATTTCAAACTACACCAATAAAAGCTCCCATAAAAACCATTCAAGCCGCGAACACGACTCAAAACTCCCGCCCAACACACGGCCCACAGTCTTCCGCAACCGAAGCAATAACAAATTTGGAACTAATCAAAGTCCAAACGTCAAATTGTTATCGATATCCGAGGCGATAAAGCAGGTCGGTCGGAGCCGAGGTGACAACGTGTCAGAGTGTACGTGGGACAGAATTTATGTCGCGTCACGAAACCGTGACGTTTAAACGGACCCGCACTATGGTCCTATCGTATATTGTCTCGGGAAATATATTGGTGTGTGTGTGCTATATTAGAGGTTTATGTGCGAAATTTGCAATTTGAGTTTGCGGAAAAGTGACGTTGTTACGGTAAATTGGAGGCATGTGTTTCTTATAGATGCGGCGTTTCGGTAAGAAAAATTTTGTGATTCGATATGGAATATTATTAATTATTATGGTTTTCGTAAAATTAAATGTTTATGAAGTGATAAAGAAGAGGTAAATTTTATTATTTTTATCATTTACCAAACGATTTTATATAAACTATAAGATTGAATTATAGACGTATTTTTTTTTATTTAACTTCGGTAATTAGTACGAAAAGGTGCATTTAAAATGTTATGAAATACTCATATAATTTTAATTAAATTAATGTTTCAAATTACTCTATTATATGGTAATATATTTAACATAGTAAGCAAACTCTGTGTCACACGTGACTCTGATCACAGGACACGTCGAAGTCCCGTTCCTGGAAATCGGAAGCAGGATCGACGGACCGTCCTCTATCATGTCGTGTTTGGTCGCGTTCTGACATCGCCGGATGCTTATCAGGTCTAGGCTTTACAGTATTACTACAGCAATGTATAATCTATTTATATTTAATATTATTATATAATATTAATTAGGTTTGCGTGGTGTATAAGATTGTTTACCGGTAAGAGGGATGCGTGAGCGTTCGAAATATGTGGGAGATTTTCTTGACGTGTGTTTCTCTGAAAGGTTCACATTGTTGTTTGGTTATGATTATTCTATTTCTAGGAAAATATATGTTAAAGTACATTAAATTTCTCTTGATTTTAAGTAAGAATAAAGAAAGATGAAATCCGATATTTTAAGGGATCGCGTATATGAGAGGATTATATTGATTTTTCTCCGATGGGTTTGAGTTATCGCGTGAAGTGATTCCGTTATATTATCGTATAAAGAGAGTCTTAAGTTTAATTGTCGAAAAGTTTAAATTTATCATTTTCGTTAAGAGGCTTTTTATGTTTTGATTTTATTGCGTAATTACAATACGAAAGTTAAGTCAATTAATTAATCACTGACGTTCCAGAACCAAAATAAAATACGACTCGAATCAAACGAAAGTATAATTGATACACTCGAAAGGATTTATTCTATTTTTTAATTAGAAAAGTTAATTAACTTTAAAACAACACAAATAAATCCCGACTCGATTTAAGTTCCAAAAAAAAAAAAACGAATTCCAAAACAGCAACACAACTACCGACTTCACTTTCAAGTTCATGAACGCCCAAACCATCCGCGCCAAAACGGACCGACTCGAACATTATTTTTCCAACCAAACAGCTCAAAACGTCGGAATCTATCCGAAACAGCGACCGAGCTTCGATTTATTGCGAAACGGTTCGACCCGAAACCGATTTGTAACTCCTCGGCAACGGCGAAAGTGCCGACTTTGTCGCGGAGGCAACAAAGCGTCGCCGACGCAAATTAATTTTCAAAAGCGTCCCGCCCACCCACCCACCGGGCATTAATTACGATGATAAATTCACCGACGTGTTCATCGAATTCTTCGGGAGCCACCACCTGGTAGTCCTCACCTGGATGGAGTCAGCTCGTCCGCAAACACCATCGTTCATCGTCGTCCGTCAAAGATTGTTCGGCTGTGACGCGCGCGTCGGCGAAAATTAATGGCGTCTGGTGGGTCGTAATTAAATTTATGCCGTTCTAATTTTCTGGCGGTGTTAATTGATCGAGTTAAGGCGGAATCGAAAGATAATATTGAAAGTCGAGTGTGTGATTGTTCGCGAAAAATTAAATCCGGGCGATGGAGTCGTTCGGGGAATTGATGTGAGTTGGCGTTAATTGGAATGAAATATTGTCGGAATTTGGCGATAAGAAAATCTAAGAATTGCTTTATTGATGTCAGTGAAGGGGTCGTTGAATTTATCTCTATTGAAAAAGGTCTTCTGAGAAAAAATATTATCCCATTTAAAATAGTCCTATCTGAGAAAATGTTAGTAAATTATTCTAAGAATCTATCAAGATGAGTAAATTTTCATAGTTTATATTGGAAAATTAAAATATCAGGATCAAACAAAACATTATAAATTCGTATTCCTTTAATTAAATTATTATTATTTTACTAATAAGAAATTTACAACAATATAAATTATTTTTAACTACATAAACTTATGGTATTTTATTTGGAAAAATATAAAATAAATATTATTCGATACGGATTTTTATTAAAGATCGTTTATAATGTGAAGGTGTAGAGCGCTTTCGTATGGAAAATTTCGTTTGGAATCAGCGCATTATCGAGACGCAGGAAACGTGTATTTCGTGCGGGTTTTCCGCAATTCCGATTTACGGTGTCCGGCTTTCACCGCCAATAAATCGGACCTCAGCTTATCGCATATGCGAAATATTTTCGAGATTTATCGTGTTTACGCAGAATTTCCCTCGAATTTTGTGAGAATCGACCGTCATCTCTTAGCGTATCACTTTCCCTCATAAACGAGAACCGAAGTACCGTAATATGTGAGGGGCTTCGCTTTTAAACTTATATTATGAATTATAAATTTTTCAAATTGAAAATATATCGAATCATCATTTACTTAATGAGTTATAAACTAAGAAAGGATATTCGTTGCTGGGAAATAATAAAATCGCAGCTGCAACAAATGAGTCATAAAATTTTTGTTGCTTTTATATGTTTGTTACGGAAAAATTCGAAATGAACAGGGATATTATTTTTTTCTCAAAACAACAAATTAATTTTTTTTTAATAATATTTATAATTTATAATACCTTTTATAAAAGAATTTTGTAAAATTGATAATTGAGTAAGTATTATCATCAAAATTCGTTGAATACATACATAATACATAATTTTTCAGTGACAAATTTTCATTTTCAAAATTGATTGTTCTCAAATTATTCGGTTATACATAACAATAAAATTAACATATTTTTCACAAACCCATTTCACAACTAAACACCCTCCATATCTATTCATATAATAATCCGACAGGAATGCCATTTTTTCTTATTTCTTTTTGTTCTACGTACATTAGTATTTCGCGTACAGGTTTTGTGGTTTAATATCGCATTTCTGGCAATTTTTTCTTTTATTTTTCTTATCGCGTCGTTGGCAGCTGCGACTGCATACTGCGCCCCGAGGCGCACATAAATAATATAGGGTGCGCAGTTCGTGGAAAACTCGCAGTGACATATCCGAGGAGGCTTTATGTGAGGCCCAAGTGAAAAATTCTTAATAAATATGTTCGTGCTTCGAATGAATACGAGTTCG
Source organism: Hydropsyche betteni (assembly GCA_028571205.2). Taxonomy (NCBI): domain Eukaryota; kingdom Metazoa; phylum Arthropoda; class Insecta; order Trichoptera; family Hydropsychidae; genus Hydropsyche; species Hydropsyche betteni. Next base: position 4,637,438 of record JAOXNN020000052.1, on the reverse strand, counting down.
TTGCGAAAATTTATGGAATGAAAATAATTTTTCTGAGAACGGTTGTGTTCTTGCATGTAAGGGAAGTGGATGTTCGAGCTGAGTAATTGTTTATTCGATATACTAAAGGATTTTATGAATAATGATTGAATTTATTTTTCGAACTAATGGCTAATGTGATTAATTCAATACTAAAATGCGATCGTCAAATGATATCGAGTCTTATTTACGATTAATTGGAGATTTTTAATTATGCAAACGTATTTTGCAGGTTTTATTTTCAGAAGAAATTTGCATAATTTCTAATATATATGCCATTCGAAAATGTTCTTGAATATGAATTTTTCGTGAAAAACGACATGAGACACGAAGTACATGAACATATATCAAAAAATGTAATTAACTTTATTAATTGTGGTTTTTACCACTGACTTATTTATATCAAATGGTTTTCATTTTTTTGTCCTACCTCGATACAGAGGAATAAATCGATTAAACATAATGTATGAATAGAGTTCATATATATTTTACACACTGTTTCCGAACAAAAGTCGACAATGAAAGATGACGCGGGTTGACAATAGCAAACAACAGTTTTGTTCAGCGATTGTTGTGTGGTTCTGAAATATTACCCTAAGGTTAGAAACAGATTTTGTATATTGTACAATCCCAAGATAATATATTATATTGATATATTAATAAAAAGACATTAAATTGATTAACTTAACTTGAATATTGGTAATAAATTTTATGATTAAATATTTTGGGTATTCATGAACTACTATATTATGCTTTTATAATTAATGTGATAATAACATTTGACTTGAATTATATATTTCGATGGCATTTTATATTTTCTTTTCATTAATATCGATGAAAAAGTTTTTTTTTAAATAACCCGTCTATCTGGGTCGGTTTACCGATTGCCTTTGAGGGTTTCTGCTAATAAGAAAAAACCCTTGCTATTGAATATTGATCGATCTTCACTTTTGCGCAAACATCACTGAATATTTTTTGTTATTACAGAGACATCGACTTTTGGAAGCCAAAAAGTCTAAAAAAATATTTCAAGAATTTAATGTTATATTATGTCGTTTCAAATCGGTTTCACGAAAAAAAAAAATTTTTTTCGATTAAATTAACTGCTACTAAATAAATAAATAAATAAATAAATAATACATGATATTAATGAACAAATGCTTGTATGATGATAATAAAATTCTGACTCATTTGAAATTCATTACTTCTCAAATAAATTGACAACGGTTTCATGATACAAAATGTCAAAGTAAATATTTTTCTTTTCAATGGCTTTGATATAAGCTTGGATAATATCTTAATTATCTTGTTCCTCACGAGTCAAATTGCACAAATATATATTTTCGTATTTATGAATATAAAATTATACAAAGCCAAAAAAAAGAAGAAACATATTCGTATAAATTAAATTTGAGGAATTTCAAGAGATCTAATAAAAATATATACCTTTTCGATAGGAGTACGTTCAATTCATAATTCTTATAACTTTTATCTGAAAATTTTGCACAAAATCTTTTTGTGGTATTTTTTATTAATTATAGGAATGAAAAAAAGTTTTATGAAAAAAATATGTTCGTCAAGTAGAAAATACGAGAAAATTATTTTTTTATAATTAAATTTACCTGCGATATTTAATAAGGGGAAAGCAGTGTTTAGTGAAAAATTCTTTGTTACTGAAATTCGAACATTATTTTTCTAAAAATAACTTTTAAGTGAAACTCTTAATTATTCCTAAATGTTTACAAAAACGTTTTCGTAAAATATAATCAAGGAAAAAATTAAACTATAGTGCTTATTATAATGCTTTGAACGTGACACTTGATTAAAAGATATTATGAAACTTTCTCGATGTCATCGAAGAACAAAAGGAATTGAAAAGTTTTTTCATTATGAAAAGATTACGCATGTAAATACAGCGAGGTGATTTCATCCACCTAGTTAACCGCAATTTTGAAAATCGTATACATACATATAATGTATACACACTCCCAAACTTATATTTAATATTAAACAAAAAACTGAGAAATATTCGTTTAATAAACCGTAAACATCATCCCGACCTAAATACAGACTCGATATTATAAACTGTTGAAACTTTCATTCAAAGCACATAAGTGAAAATGCCTTCACCCGCTTTCGCAACACCGGAAAATATTCCGCGAAAAGACTTCCAACTGTTAAAAGCAGACGAACATGGCCAAAACCCGGCACACCTAACAGCCCAGAATTTCTTCTACACACACACACATATATAATTTAATTCGAATCAGACGAAACATGCGAGCAATCCGCAAAGTTGCGATAATTTTGCAGCGCGCGGTATGCGCGCGCGATAACGCGCCGGCTGACGTGCAGCCGTAAAGCGCGCCAAATTCGGAAAATTTTCCCGGGAAATTCGCGTTTCCTCGCAGTTTTCCCGATCCGCAGGCTGGAGTGTAACTTTCTCTACGGTGGTGTTGTTATTATCCGGGAGTCTCGCGTCGAAAATAATAACCGCCATTACGTGTATGAGGTTCGTTTGTTGTTTTTTTCGCCGGCGGTCGGTGCTTATTTTTTTTTTCTTCTTGTCTGAAGATTTTTTCGGTTGTCTGGCGTTGCGTGTAATCAGGTCCTTTTCTGGGTAATTGGAGAAAGAGTGGAATTAACACTGGATTTTATCTGACGCCTCATTTTTCTAATGGTGAATATAAATAATCATAATTGTGGTCCGGAAAATAATTAAAAGGTCGTCAGGTGAATCTAAAATGAAATAAGGTTTCCACACGAGAATAACTAGTGTGTTTCAATGAATATGGATGCATAACGTATTTCATTATGTGATATCAGTAATTCGCAGCCAGTTCCGAAGTTTATATTCCTTTACACGTAATATATATTGTTTTGACGAAATTTTGCGTGCTCACGATGTAAATGCGACCGTGCAGAATTTTAGCATGATCAAACATTCATTATGGACCTAAAGGGTTGATGGCACTTGACCGTAAGGATATTTATGACCGACGTTCTACGAAAGGGTATGTAAATAATTATGCAGCTATTAATTTCTTTGACTTATGTATAAGAGCAAAGTAAGAACGGAAACTAAATTCTGAGTGGTTCTGTGCTTTGTAATACAGAGTTCTAGTAAATTTATAATAATTGAATATACATAAAAAAGTATTTTAAGAAAAATATCAAAATATTGTAATAATTTGAATACATGTATTATATAATAAAATTAATGCAAGAACAGCTAAGTGTTTTTAATTTTAATTATATTTAAAGTTTGTGTATTATAATGTTATATATAAATTTTAGAAATTCGAAAAAAGCACGAGCTTTGTAAAAACAGATTAAAGGATATATTCTATACTTAACTAACTCTATGGTACTTTTCTTCTATTATAGTTTCAAAAGAATAAATGATGGTCTCATAAAAGAGAAAAGTATCCAAACTTAAATATCATCACATGAAATTTATATTTGATTCTGAGAAATTGTTGAATCAAACTTGAACATAAAGCGATTTTTTGACCAAAAAATATTTAAAAAGCTCCTCTCAACTCAACATTTTCTTTACAAATAAACCAAAAACATCATAATTATGCATAAAAAAACACCACACACGAAACATTAATAATTTTCAATTCAACAAAAATTAATTTCGCATCTGTTTATACACTCCCGAAATATAATTAAATTATTCGGCACTGGTAACAGGCAAGCGTCGGACGCCCTCACAAGAGAGAAAGGGGTCTCGCGAAAATAAAAGAAAGCCCGCCAACTGCGGTGTGGCTTTTTGCGTCGACGGCGACCCTTTTCCACGAAAACGGGACCCTCCCCGATCCCGAAAGTCCAGGGGTGGGTTCGCAGGCCTTAAATCAACGGCGCTGGCCAAAAGTGACGGGATACAAATCATCCCGAGTGGTTAATAGGGAAAAAATCCCGCAGCGAGGATGTGTCGGTTGTGAAAACGCCTTCGAAACACACCCGAGCGGCTCGAGTGTTTTGGAGCTGTTTTTTTTTATATTTCCTTTTCAACGACTTTCTCCTTTCTCTTTCGCTCTCTCTCTCTCTCGGTTACAATGCCGTATATCAAAATCGTTGACGTCCGAAATGTTTTTGTTGGTTAATTTTGTGTTGGATGCTGCGCGACGGGTCGGAGAAAATGTAACGGAAAATTTTAATTATTAGATTACGTATTTTTGATTCGTATGAATGATTTTCATAATAAATAATTTGTAGTAATTATATATTAAAATTATTTTGAATCGATAATTGATTAGTTATGTTATTTTATTTAATATTTAAATAGATCGAATCATTATTTTATTTTGATATAATTATAGGTAAAACTATAAGTATCGCAAAGGCGATTTGTTTTATCGACATACTTGAACTTGTATTTCATTAAAATTTAACAATATGTATATCTAATTCTTTATATTGAACAAAAGCTACAATTAGTGATTACAAAAGATAAAGAAAAATTAATCTTACAAAAAGATAAAAAATCAATTTTTTTCATAAAACAAAAATTTATAATTTTCCAACTATTAATAAGCAGCTTTATCATTCAATAAACCGAAATTCTATCAATTTCACTATCCAAATAAATACACTACGAGGATTAATTTCACGAAATGCGATCGACCATTTCAAGTATGCACAATCATTTACCGCACAACAGCATCCAAATGAATTTTATATCACATCCGTTTCCACGATCGCTCCAACATATCAACTATACGATAATTAATTCAATTCAATTACGCATATGAATTTATTTGTCTATAAATTTTTTATATACATATATCAAAGTATATTGGAGAAGAAAGACAGAAGAATCCGAATTAAAACAAGCGTAACAGACTCGGAGAACGGAAAATTCCCGGGGCACGGCGGCGCTCTCACCTGGGCACTCGTGCGAATTTCAATCGGCCGAAAAGAACATTGAATTTCGCGAATTTTGCGGGCTATACGAAGAAGTAGTTTGTATTCGAGTGTCGACCATCGCGTTAAGCCGAAATGTGATCGGTCGGTCGGTTCAAAAGTCGGAATTAGCGCCCGTTCCGACGAAGTGATTTCGGTCACGTTCCGGGACCCAATTACGAACCAGAGACGAGGGACGGACTGATGTCGACCGTAATATTGTATATGTATATATATAAAATAAATAAAATAATGGAGGAAAAAAAAAACGAAATTAGTACGTACAGCAAGTCCTCAATTTATATTGAAGATCGAACGTGCGAGTTTGTGAAGAGCGTAGAAGAATTCGGATCGTCGATGAACTGTGATTTGATAAAAAAATCGAAAATGATTTATTTTATGTTGAATAAAATGGTCCGAATTCTGTATTAATTGTGGGTTTTGTGTACACTGTATACGTTTCGATGGGTCTAATTGCGTTTCGAGGGTGCTTTTTGGAAATTTCAAAATTTGTAATCAGTTTGATGGCATGATGATGTCCCGCATTGAATTTTGATTAAGGTACGCGTGTAGAATTTACATAACTTTCAATACATTATACATATAAAAAAAATAAGGAAGAAGTACGTTGAATAAATTAACGTGTCATTTCTTATGATGCTTTCATCTACGTGAAATATTAATGTCGATGTGGGATAATCTAATAAATGCTGGTTATCTCGAAGATAAATTCATATCAATTAATGCGTATACCCGATGGGACGTTCTTAATTATTTCGAACTGGATTGATTCGGTAATCAACGCAGGACTCAACCTTAGTCGACATTGGGGACTAGACCGAATCTAATACGTCTCCTGATAATAAAATTAATAAAAGGACGATCGTAGACGGATTTGTACGCAATATACAAACTCAAAGGCACTGCTGAATGAGAATATTACATGAGATAATTCAGCGATTTACGAACCCAATTTATATTATTTAGCCCGAAATGTATCGGGGCTAATTCGAAATCTGCTGAATGTTTCAATGTGCAATAATTCGATGCCGCCGAAAAAATGTGTGACATATGTGCGAATTGTGCGTATCGGGAAACCTCATAAATATTGACGATGATATTTATCAAGTGTCAACTGTCAAATGAACCATATGAAGAAATGGAGAAGGGAAGGTATGGAGTAGGAGAGTGAAAGAGATCGAAGGAAAGAGTAGGTGGTCCTGTGGGGCAATGTGTTCCGAATCATTTGCCTGGGATTGCTTTTTTATCAATCCTTCGCAGAAACCTCATCCCGTAGGATTTTCCACAAATATGACCTGTGAATAAGGAAAAAAAGAAATTTTCTTCCGAGTTACAAACATTAGATATTTTTTTTGATTAAAAAAATCTATTTCGTGAAAAACCCAGTCGGTATTGCGCATAAAAGTTAGCAATAAAAATAGAATATGTACAGGGGTATTATGTGCGGGGAATAAAACTGTTAAAGTGTTGTTTGCTGTGTGCCGTGATATACTTTTCTTCCCATTGGCATTATCGATTTACGGAGGAATTCTTTAAAAACCATAAAGTTCGGATTTTATTGCCGCTCGTGCACATTATCTCTAGTGTTTTTGTCATTTTTATTATGTCTATCATCTTTGTGCTTTGAGAATAGTGAAAATATCTGCCGCTGAAGCTGCGTATGTCAGATTGATTTTTCTATAAGAAAATATTGATAGCTTTAGTCCGATGCGGAAAAGCAATATTTTTATATAGGAATACGCTGCCGACGGATGCAAACTAAATTTTCATCGTATATTCAAGTGCATTACACAAATCTCGTATTGCGTTTGACGTAAAATATATATAAAATGAAATTTAATTACGTTAAAAAGTATAAAACAATATAATTTGATTTATTAGAAAGTGTTCATTTGGAAACATGAACTGCCGCTATTATTATACTATCAAATTTAATATTATGCATCTCGTTAATTATTCAAGGTCATGTTTTCAAAACCTACAAAAACGTACAGACGCGCAACCATACGAGCATAACGCACGAACACGAATATATAAATCACGTTTTAATTGAAAGCAAATATTGATTGATGTTTTGTTGATATTTGATCGGCTTTTACTTGGTTGTTTGCTAATGCGCCGCCGCGCGCTCTTACATTATATGTCGAAATTCATTCGAAAATTGGAATATCCATTGGTAAATGTTCATTTCGAAACATAACAAAAGCGTCACGCATTGTTTGATTCCATCCCCTGGATGAATTTATTATGAAAACACAGATGCGAGAATCGACTATTATAAACGAATACTACCGATTAATATTATATTTTAATCAAAATTACATTTTGGTGGTAATCAAATTTATATTTTTCGCGCTAAACATATTATTTTCACGGATGCATATCAAATGCATTGACTTCCAGCTTATAAAATGTTAAAACAAAACATTTCTATTTAAATAATGATATAATTCTTATGTAAAATTTTCAATGCAGTATATGGAGAAGCTCGTTCACCTTTTACAATTAAATTTAAAACAAAATGCAAATGTTGCAAGTAGCTTTTACAAACGAGCGCATGCAGTTTATAACAACACCCCACAGTGTTCGTTCTTTACTTTGCGCGGTCACATAGTGCCTCGATTAAAAAAAAGCCAAGAACTCTGGAATACAAGATGAGAATATCCCGTAGAGACGACGTTCGTGGAAGCAATGAAAATGCGAAATCCCCATGTAAGATTTACGGCTCGTCGTAAATAATGTAGGATACCCAGTCGCGGTTCTCCGCATTATGCGGCGATATAAATTCAATCTTTAAACTCGCGGCAGACGCAAAAATAACCCATCGTTCGATTGATAAAATGCGCATCTTCTAGGCTTACGAAAATTAGGAAAATATCAATATAATGTTATATGGCGGAAACGAGCGCGGCATATATTATATTACGCATTCGCAAACACGCGTGCGTTGTATTACAGCCGGTTATTTTCCGTGCAAATAAATTCGGTGGAACGTTTATTATTTGCCAAGGGACGTAAACAATATACGCATACATGAGTTATCGACCATTATCGGAATGGAGAAATTGCGATGATGGCCGTTTTATGGAACGATCGTTGAATTTCCCGTGAATTATGTAAATTTCGCATTACCATTTTATTGAAATTTTTGTGCAAGTTTACTCACAGTGTGACTAGCATTCCGGTCGAACTGAAAGCCATGGCGCCGATGGCCCATCCTGAACCTGGCCTTAAGAAGACTTCTGGTATTTTCTTGCATTCCATCCTGGCTGTGTCTGGAATAGTGCCTTGGTCGCAGAGGACGCATTGGGTTTCATCAGTCGGATGACGAATCTGTTGAAAAAATAAAGCATCACTGTTATGGGCAAGTGTCAAATTACGGCTGTAATGTGACAACAGATATTTGTCGAAATGTACAATGCTCGTACAATTTACTCTAGCGAAACTAACTATGCTATTATATTAATGTGACATGTAATAAGTGCTTCTCAAATAGTTTCTTGCGATAAGATGGCCCATTTCGATGATCGTTTGTTTCACGCACAGTAAGGGACTGTGCAGTGTCAAACTGATCAATCGGATTCTGTTAATTTGGTAAGTTATTCTGGTGATTTATATGTTCCGAACTCATTTTCAATGTAAGATGATCGTTATTAAGTTTTAATCGATTGAAAACAATAATTTGAATTTATATTGAAGATGTCTGATTTTCGAATTTAACTTTATAATTAGTTTTTGTAAACGGAGTTTTTTTCAGCAAGTTGAATTTTTCTTTTAGTAATCACATTATATTACGCTCTAGCTAAGTCCATTATTATGTAATGCTGCTTAACGAAGGTCTACTTATAAGGAACTAATTATTTAAAAGGTAGTGAAACCCTTTAGAAAGCATTCTGCAGCCTTATCTTGGAAGTATTTATGGACGCATTGGAAGTTACCTTCTACGTGTTTTATAACGTTTACGTAACGATATTGCGAGTGGCTCAGACATGAATTATAATTGTACAAAGAAACAACGGTAAATTTAGGATAATTAGTTACAGCAATTTCGTTATCGAATTGAAAATAAAACAAGAAAATTCTTCGCCAATGATATTTAAAATAAACCGTATTTAGGTTCTGCAAAATTCAATGTTTATTTATTGGGAAATCAAGACATTCGAATTAATTAAGACTGGAGAGTAATCGAATCGTCATTGGAACGGCAAAAACATTTTTGAACCATCCAATTTTCGATTAGAATTCTGCTCGTTTGGCGCGTCCGAGAGTTAAAACAATAAAACTGAAAACAGAGATAAATTGTAAAACGTGCGTCTGAAATGTTAGCATAAATAATAACAAAACGGAACAGGTGCGTCGAAAAGAGAACATGTTTGTTGTCTACGCCGTTATTATTTCGTGTGATAAATGATTCGCCGAATGAACGTGCGCTTGTGTAAATTTGTTTTCACAAAATAGTCAAATGCAGCTGTGAGGGGGCTACTAAATATCGTGAAAAACACACGTAGATTTCCTGGTTTGCATGAAATGAAAATGAAACAGGGAAATTTCAGGAAAAAAACTACGTCATTTACGTCAATGCTGTACCATTTTGAAACATTCGAAAACTAATATTTTTTAGTGGTTTTAAGTATCAGCTTTAATCTGATTTATCGACGACTATTATTTTTGAAAAATCACAGCTTTTACCTGGTATTGAGTGCAGTTGAAGCAGTGCCAGCAGCAACTCTCGCCTTCCACATACTGCTTGGCTTGGCCTTGTTCGCATGGCAAGCTGCAAACCGACTCGGGTGGTTTCGGTTGGCTAAGTTTGAATTGTATTTCTGCAAAAAAAAAAAAAAAAGTACTCATATTAATTTCACAGCTCGGCTCGAAGCCGACGTCGATAAATCTGATGTTTTTATCTGCGATTCGGATTTACGGCCGCAAGTAGGCAAAAGCATATCGAGCTTACAGTCGAACGGTGAAAGTACGTAAAGCAAACTTTAATCGAATTTAACATACTCGAATGGGAAAAAAGTTACTTTCGGCGTTCGCATTTTACGCCCATGCCACCACCCTGTATATGGGGCTCTCATAATAAATTGCCTCTCGCTTGCTTACGTAAAAGTTTCGCGGAAAGTTTGCGAGAAATTCGCGTCAGGACCTCGAGGATTATCTTTGCATGGTAGCTTGAATAAAATAAAAAAATACGACCTAGTACCGACCGTTTATCAATGATTAACGACAGCATAAATTTCGCAGGTGGACATAAAATGAAGATATTGCGCCTCCGACACGCATTCAGTATTGTCGTTGAGAATGCGCTGAAAATTATGAAATCATACATTTTTACTTATATACGAATCGAGCTTCTATTATGATGAACGCTCATAGAATCGATTATAGGTTATAATATAAGGGTAATGTGTAAGGGAAAAATGGGAGGCGTATATAATGTGCAATAAAGTCTAGAACAAGATGACGGTCGGCGGGGGAGTATCGGAAAAAGGTGGCACTGAAAGCTGCTAGAGCACTTAAAGTCAAACTATGACGCTGTCGGCCAAAGATAGTGAAAAGTGATTTCCGAGACGGGATTTAAGTTAGGGATAAGATCGGTACTATAGAAACGGTTCCCGACTTCCTTTGTGTCAGTTCGGTTCAAGATTAATGCTTAAACGGTGTTGCGAATTTAATACGCTATTACGCGTATTTACGAGTTGAATGATCTTTTGAATTTATATGATAAATGATTTTTTTAGTTTAATATTGAAATATGTATTAAAAGATGTTTAGAATTGTGAATTGATAAATAATTATAAAGTTTTTTTTATTCATGAAAATAAAATAATTCAGAGAGAAAACATGTCGAATTTACGAAATTCTATTAAGGAAGACATTGAAAAAAGACACACAATACATTACCGCCGTAAAGTTAATCACTCGCTTTTATTCCCAACAGTTTTTCTAGAAGCAAAAGAGAAAAAAGAAAACACATTCCGATGACGATTCCCGTTTTACGCACCGATTTAGAAAGAGTGCGAAACTCGAGGCGATAACGCCCAAATTTAAAGTCATTATCCGCGGGCATATTTCGCTTATTGGTGCGATTATCCCGACGCTATCTTGTAAATTATCATCGTTTCTCCGAAGAGAAGAACCCCTAGCCATTACTGACTTTTTCCGTAGAACAATTTTTTTCCAGAACAATCGCCCGCAGCGGCACAGTTGGTTTCGTGCGTCATTGCCTTCACGTGCGCTATTTCCGGACTCATGGTTGAATAAAATTTGGTTCTCAGACATCCTTCTCGACCGACGTTAATTACTATACTTAGAGTTGTTTGTAGTAATTATTATCGTTTTAGAGACGCTTCCTGATTAATAACTTCGACGCTGAGCCGACTCTGAAGATCCAATTAAGCTCTCCCGAGTACACATACCTTCAATCTTTCGTCAAGAGGCTTTCGTCGAATTAATCACTGTATGCCAGTTTCAGTAGGTTTCGAACACATTATGATATTAACCCTTTGCACATCGATATACATATACACCATTATTAATGATTTAATTTGCAATGAGCGTTCGATTAAAAAAGTTAGTTGAAATTCGATTAAGAAAAATCAAAGATTTATTTTTCGACTATCGTTTGTAAATGAAACCAATTTGCAGAACCGAAATATCTAATTCTGGGAATCTTCAATAATAAAATTGCCCTAACATGAATATGAATGTATTATAAATAAGACACATAATTATATGTGTCACTCACCGCTCATGTTCAACTTCAACTCGCCCTCGAGATATTCACCAACTTTGACCCAGCGATGTTTCCCAGGCTCAACTTGCTTGAAATGTATGATGTTGTACCGAGCGGGACCATCTCCGTTGGTGTCGAACTTGAAATGGTCCCCGCTCAGGCCTGAAACAAATTTTCCAAAAATATTTTCGATTAAGTGCTCTTGCATGTCTGGTGTATGAGTATATGTTGTGTGTCTGTCGTGTCAAGTTTTTTTTGGTTAGGAAAAAAAAATTTAATTAAAAGTTTGAAAGTTAGGTCCGTCTGTAACGGCGCGTCCGATCGTTTCGGTCTATGCTGCTTATTTTTCATCCACTTTAACCAGTGTTAATTTCACGCTCATTTTTCATGGAACAACAAAAAAAAAATCTTGCGAAGAGACTGAAAGCTTTCAGAGTAATTGAAAAAAAAAATCGACATGTTTATGTGAAATAAATAATGAAATATAAAATAAAATTCATATCTTTATTCACTTAGAATAGATTCAAATATGATTTATCGTATAAAAAAGCGGTCGCCTTCTCTAGTAGTCCTTATTGTTATGGCCCTTTATGCACGTGGCATGTTTTGTATTTTATTTTACGACGCCGGAGATATTTATTTTGTGAAATTTGCCAGAAGAGAGGAACACATGGCGCGAAACGGCGAAAATTTAGGTGACCTCCATATCTTGACTTTGAAGTGTTTCACGTTTTTATCTCGACGACTCCTTACGGCCGCGTCGTAAAAAAAGGAGAAATTGTGATAGATGCACTCAAAAAAGGACGGATTTCCTCCTTAGTGAAAATGTGAAGGATTACTCCAGGGACGGCTATCGCTCAAGAGATTTTATTTTAATTTCCCGCAGATTTATGGCACTACATTTTTATTTGAAAAACTCGTGCGCGTTTTATACGTTCGGCGGCATTAATTTTCACGTTATGTTTTATATATGTATAAGTCGCACAAACGAACTTTTTCAATTAGCGATTCCGAGAAAGTACGCGAAGAAAGCTTATCGGCTGAAAGGCGGTTTGCGCCGTTGATGTGATAATTGATTTTCGCAAACTTTTCCTTGGATTTTTTTCCACAGCGCACACGTTGTTTTTGGTTATCCCTGGCCGGGAACACTAGTATTTTATCCTTTTGCGTCGGGCTATACGTTTCGGTTTTTATGGGCGCCAGCTGATTCCTTTTTTTATGTCAGGAAAAGGGTCATTATGGGTATTAAACAAATATGTCCCGTCAAAAGCATACAATTCACGGTGGACGTGATTGTTTCGTGTAGAGCACACGAAATTTTTTTTCAGCTTTGAACGAAAAGCGCGCATGCATCAAAAGAACGGTTTTTTTAATGCATGACTTGTCTTTTGTTAGGAATACATAAATATGAAAGGAGCACCGCACGGGAAGCTATTACGACGCAGGAACTGAATTTTTTAAGGATAAAAATATTTTTTCGTAAAAAGTCAACGATACGTTAATAAGCCATTCCGCTGTATAAAAAAGCACGATGGAAGGTGAACAAAATGTACCAAATAACAATAGACTTTACTAAACATTATTCATATGAAATTATAAATATAATATTAAAAATGTATTGAAAAAACGGTGGTATTGCTTAATTGAAAAACTAAGCGAACTCATCGACTCCTAAAAACACATTTTGCTTTAATTGAAGCCGCGGATCGTTTACGCATCCGCCATAACAAATTTCAAAAACGAAGTTTCGCTTGCACATTCTCGTACCACCATAGCGGCCGGTAATGGAGTGATGATTAAATTTACATTTGAGCTTCGGCTTAATGTTCCTCCACTGTGCCGTATGAGCGAAACACCCTTCCTCCAAATAATAAGGTACGCACACAGCGGAATTCCGCGAAAAGTTCCATTCCCGGAACGATACTTTCGAACTCGTTTCAGTTTAGCGATCATTATCGAAACTCGGCAAACTCTCGAATGGCAGCTCATAATTGGCGAAACATTGAAAATTATGCGCCCTTTTCTCCTCTAGCGTGAACAAAGCGACCCCTCGTCTCGCGCGCGAGTTCTCACATCTTATTAAAATAAATTACGCGCCGTTGCGAAATACGAGCACGTTAGAAGGAATCCGTCTCTGATGAAAGGCTACCTTAGCCTAGGAAGGACACGGTTGAGCCTTAGTCGAAAATCCCATTGTCACGGCTTCATCCAGTCGATTGTTCGGTAGTGGGACGCTCCAGTAGTAGACAGCGGAACGAAACGCACAACCGACGATAACACCCGTCTAGGGCTTAAGCGACGACAGGAAGCTGGATCGTCTTCCTTCCTGTTTGTCCGAAGGGTTAAATGAAATTTCGTCCGAGGCGGAATCGTAGCCAGATCTGCGTCACGAGCCTTGAGGGAAACTACCCCGTCCGCGGAGGATTTGTGCCGTTGGGAAAACGTCGAAACGCCAGATCAAATGATGAACGTGTACAGATCTAGATCTTAATACGTTTGCATTGATAGTATAGAATCACATGAGTTTCGAATTAGATGGGTATCTGGAAACTTCGTAATACCTAAACTACATAAAATTCTCACTGTATAATACTGAATAGGATTAGAATCAATGTCACTAATGGAAACGCATACTTATCGTTCATATTATCGCATATAATATTATGTATTCATATCAGAATAAAATTTTGAAATAAATAATAAATTAATTCAAAGAGCACTTTTAAGTGGAGCTTTTAAAATTTCATCGAAGAAATTAAGGAAAATAATTTATTTATAATATGCGAAAAAATGCGGGCCACATGTTGGAGTGGCTGGCTGAGTGTTTCAGAAGTAGAATTTGAAGATTAAACGGTTGGACTGGTTTATGACATCTCAGTAATTAGTTTGCATTTATATTGGTATAAACTTTCGTAAATGTTGTGAGGTATTTGTGTAGCTGCAAATAGTTTCAAGGGAATTGGCTAAGTGGCGTTCGAAACGTCGAGCATGAACTTATTCAGGCATATGCACTATTTGAATGTGAACTTGATGCACTCGAAGCAAGTTCGTTAAGAATTTTGAAAGAAAGTTCACTATAATTGAATTTATATTTCTCAATATCTATCTAAGATTGATATAAATATTTCAGTGAAATATATTATTTTTCCTTTGTCTGTAAAATATACTATTTAGATAAGTTTTCAAGAATAATATTATAATATATTTTCATAAAAAAAATAACGAGATCATAAATATTATTGAAACTCAATATTGGGTCTTATTATTATGAAAGTTTGGAAAAAAAAATTATATTTACAATATTTTGTAATTCAGTTTTCCTTTTCTTTTCTTAACAGTATAAAAGAATCGTATTATATTACAACTTAAAAAAATATGAAAAAACTTGTACATTCATATTTGGGCTTAAAGTTATTTTATCTTCTTAATTTAAGAGAGCCAAAACAATAAAACAAAAAAGTAGAGATTGCTTGAAAGAATTATCTCAGTTTTATCTCGACCGCAATGCTAGCTATACAGTGCTCTGAAAAAAGGTAGCCGTGGTTACAATCAAGAAAATTAATTCGAACAAATAATTTCTAGAGAAAGAATCCCTAAGGATATATCGAATACTACAAATTTCGAGCAGATCGTAAATTATCAAATAATTACGAAAAAAACTTTCACAGAAGCTTTAAGATTTCAATTTGGGTTACTCAATTTATGAGATATTTTAGTTGGTTATTTTCAAGACGCAAATATTTCTACAGGTTTTTTTACACACACTGAATTCCAAGTTTTTCCTCAATTTCCAGGAACAATATATACGGAAAATCGGTTTTGGAATATGTCAGCTAAGTAGGGATCGTTATTGTCAAGTCATTTTTATGATTGATGATGTACCTATGCAAAGCCTGTCAATTATCTATCTTGTTTTTCCCATACATTCTAACATAACAAATTCCTCGATGAAAAAAAAAAAATGACAGAATCACTTGACACATTTTATCCTTCATATTTTTTTGGTGCTTAGATGTGTAAAGAAAATGAAAATAATGTAACCTGTCCGTTAAATATTTTGTATCGTCAATAGAAAACATTGTAACATATTATTAGCCCAAATAGGATACATGTGAAATATAATATGTATGGATTTGTACATATAAGAATATAATATGTGTCAAAAGACGGAAAGGTAACTATTGTATCCTATATTTTGAATATGATCTGAAATGTATGTAATTCAATTGAAAATATTTTTTGATATAAAAAATGACGAAATGATATAAATATCTATTTTATAAATATAAATATAACATACCTTCGAATTGGACTTTCCTCAAGTAACGCAGCAAATCTGGACCTTTTGTTGGTCTCATAGCATCACAAAGGCCCGGACGTCCGCGGCACAACTCTCTGTGCATGTCCCTAAAATTGTCATAATTCATGTTTATTAGACCGTGATTTAATTTTCATAATACACTCGAAAGTCGAGTGGACAGAACGAATACCTTATGGCATAAGCGAAGGCCATAACAGCGTCTGAGACAAACTGCAACTGGTCTTCAAAGTCGGTATTCTGTCGAGTCAGCTTTTCTTTGCCAGTGCACGGGACCGTGTACTTGAGATTGTAAGGAGTTCTTGAGCTGTTCTGGTAGCGGCAGTGAAAATGATCTTCCCAGAATTCTGTGGAAAAAATAGTAAAGTTTGCTATAAAAATGGTCCATTTCTGTATTTGAATTTAGATGATCTTTTATTATAATTATCAATGTTTTGGCAATTAATGACGTAAGTCGTCTATTATTATTATGACAATTGATACGATAATATTTTAAATGTAAATTTAACCAAATATCATTTAACATTTCGATAGGTTTAAACTTCATCGATTTGGATATGTTTTATAGAAATCCATACCCTATAACTATTACAATTTATAGATCGTTCAATTTCAAATAATTATTTAAATAGGTAACGAAAATTATGACGAAATTTTCCGATAAAATATTAATAATAATTTTTGAATATGATTATAATAAAGTCACGAAGGTAAATTTCTTAAAATTTTCAATGTAATCAACGAAAAAATGAAATCATAAGCAAATGATCTAGATTCGTACAGCTAAATATAATATATTTATGTCGGATCGCCATGAAGCTATTTAAATGAAAATATTTGATGTAGGATTCGATATATAATTTCAATGTAGGCATGTATAAAATTTTCCGAATGCGCATATAAGGCGGAGTGAAATATTTTTACAACAAGATTTTTGCATTAAGAGGAAATTTTTTTTCAAATGAGGTGATGCGTACGATGCATCTTTGCCACTCTCTCATATCATATCCATTTGCGAAGATACTTGAAACCCGATAAAACTTATATCTTTAACAAAATAAATCGAGCTTGTGTGCTGTTTTATTGCGACTGGATTCGTTTTGCATATTTTTCATATTGAAACGCAAAATGAAAATATATTATTGTCTAAATGTTTAATGGGTTCAATATAAGCTCTCGAGCTATGTTATAGCTCACCTGGGATGGTTTTGCGAAGTTTTCACTTTTCTTTTGTTTAGGATTTTTATTACAATTTGGAATTGGCACTGTTTATACATATTTTCCTTGACTTTGGTGTACATCGTATGGTGTTTGGACATTTTCACGCAACAAAGTCGCTTGATTACATCCTTTTAGTTCGAACAATGAGAGTTGAATCCAACAGTTAGAGCTTTCTCAGATAAAACGAGGACCATACCGCTTGCCTTTTAAAAATAAACTTTTTATAGAATGAATAATTGTTTCAGACTTGATGAGAATTTCGAGATATTAAATTGGTACAGAAAAAAAGTATAGGTATTTTCATTTATTGATTCGAATCAATAATATCTATATTATTATTATATATTTAAATTCAATTTATTTATTTATTTATTTTAAAGCGATCTTATGAAAAAGATCTTATATAAAGCCTTTTAAAAAGTTTTATGGCAAAAAAGAGATTTATTTTCGCGAATGAAAGAAATGAAGAATATCGACGACTAAATACCATTGAAGACATTTTATAACTGAAACGTATATTTTGTATATATCACACCTATATTTTAACTAAATACCATAAAAAAGCAAGAAATACAACCTGTAATATGATTGAAAAATATATAAAGTAATACTCAGAAACAAACAGAATTTAACACAGCCTCAATTAAAATCATCCGAATCGCGATACCGCAAAGCGGCATTTGAACCCGGCCACTTTTATCGCACATCACCTCCAACAAAAACACACAACAATGCCCGGCCATATTCAAATGAATACTTAATTAGGAGCGTATCTGATCCACTAGATTATTCAAAACTTAGACTCGGGATTACGTATTGTTTCAATTTACGTGGGATATTTCCTAAGGGACGCGGCCGCCGACGCTTATAATTCACGGCTCCGCCGCCGAACTTTTCAATTTGCCCAGACGACGGCGAATTTTTCAGGTCAATTTTCAGCCGGTCGTAAAATGCACGTCGTCGCGGGAAATTTGACGAGTTTACGCGTCGGCCGAATTTCGGGTGTTTAGGGGCGAAGTTGGCGGGTCGCGCGGTTTGCGCCCCAAAGTGGCTTTGTATCATTTCGCCCCGAATAAATTGTGTTACAAAGGAAATATTTGCGGGTTTCGGAATACTATTTCGTGATTTTTGAACGAATATGTTTTTTGGTTTTATTAAAAAAGTTTTTTGTTTGTGGTTTTCGTGTGTGCGCTGAAAAAAGTTGGGTCATCGTATGATTTTTGTATCTATTCAACGTTGAAAAGTACCAATTCTATCATTTTATAAAGTTGTCGGAAAATGGTTATTATTTTTTTGTAAATAGTTTTTGTTTTTGTAAATAAAAACAACTTAAATCTAATTTAAAACGAATTTGATACAGCTGTTTTTTTATCAACATTTGTCCCAGGAGCTTTTAAAACTTCCAACGTATATTTGCATCAAATAATGCGCTTTTATTCGATGCATTTACATATAGACCGGAATGAGATCCGACATTTCTGAACCGAAGCACTAAAAGACAATACGAATATCTCGAAAACACGCAACTATCCAAACTTCAAACATCCACCGTTATTCCGAGCAGACATTACTTAACCTACACACTGATATAACAGCGCTCTACTTAGCACTAATAGCACTCAAAACTAATGATAATGAATCCCTAGTCTACACATCGACAAATTCTGTAGCGATGCACACACTAACATAACACTAAAAGCCATCCTTGTCGGCACAGGATATCGAGCACCATAGCCCCCAACTATGCGACTCTCACATTTCAAACAACCGAATACCTTCGTGTACACTGAAATTTAGCGGAATTAAGCCGAACAAAAGACAAGAGCGGAACGAAACAAACACTAAGCGGTGTACGTCCATAATCCCGGTTAAAGTTTGACGTTCTCGTGTCCCGTCGACGGCCAACAATCGCAGTCCCTCGAGTAATTATTCACGTGCAGCATGGCAAAGCAGATGGTGCCATAGCCGGCCATTGTTCTTGTTCAATCACCCTGAGGCCCTTTGTGGCTGCTCCGTGCTTCTTCGCAATACAACTCGATCAAATGCATTTTAATCAGAGCACGGAGGCCGTCTGGGAAATGAGACAGTTTCCGCGAAATGGCGCGGGAATTGTGCGGTTATTAATTGTGGAAGCGGAAAAAAGTTAGGCTGTGTTGCGGAAAGTTTTCGGCGAGTTCGAGAGCGTGTCTCGCGTGTAAATAGCGCGTGTTTACGTCCGCGTTATGTTTGTGCGATTATGAAGCTTTTTGATGTGAAAAACGTACTTGTTTGATATTTATTTTGTATGTTGAACAAATGTAACGAGACGTGTGGGTGTTTCGAGTTTTTGTTAGTTCAAGTGTTAGATTTTCTGGATTGAGTTATGCGTGTTTATTATATAATCAAGGAAAATATTAAATTTCTCTAATATATACAAAAAGGTAATAAACACTCATTCGATATATTCGAATTTCCAAACTCCGAACAGAACTTACTATTTTATTATGAAAACCCGGCGATGCCGAGTTTTCGCAAAATGATTTCATCAAAGAATTTGCATAACGACAACGTTTATATGATAAAATTAAAAGTTTCCCGATAGCAATAATAATAATATAACTCGAGATCGAGTTTGAATTGGTTAAAGTTAACCGGTTAGTAAGTAAATCGAGTTACGCTCTGTTACCGAATCGTGCAAGTCCACACCTCCATTATATCTCACGGTTGGGTCAAAGCCTTTCATTGTGCGAGACTTGAATGCATGCCGAAATTGAAATTTTCATTCGATCGAACGATTTCAAAAGACGTTGGCATACAACCTAGATGTGAGTTTTTGAAGTACATTATTCAAAACATTTTATACCCTCTAGAAATTATACGACATCTATACTGAGTGCTGAAAGTTGTTTCGAGTCTTTATTTTGTTTTTGTTTGATGGAGTGGTATCCACGAAAAGTTGAATGTTTCGATGCTTTTTCTTATTTTTACTTTGCTCATATAAACTTTTTGCGTGTGTGAGAGCATATTTGAAGTTATAAACGGGAAATATTTGTATTAATATTTTTTACTGTTTAATAAAGAATTGAAAATTTAATTAAATTTTGTTCATTTAATTTAATTAAATCCCCAGTATTTTTTTTGATCAAATCAAAACGTACAGTACTAGAATATTATTTAAGAAAATTTTACACGTAAAAAGGAATATTGAGTAGATGAATTTGTAAATATGAGAAGTAAATTGGATGAGAGTTCTTCAAGCTAGACTAGAGAGGAAGAAAGTTGGAGAAACCTATAAAAGTTAATGGTTAAGAATGATGATGATATTTTTTTTAAATATAATGCATAAAACTAGTAAATATTTAGAATATTTAATAAAAACAATTGACCTATATCGAAGGAATCAATGAAATGTTCAATATTTTTCTTCGACAAAGGCGAACAAGTTTCTCAAAATTCAATAATATAATAAAATTTCATACGGACATCGAATTCGTATACAATACGTCGTCATTGTATCGCAAGAACCTCGGACATGTCCGAAATCCACCATATGGACGACATTTGGAGAGAAATCGAATCTCCATTGGATTGTACGTCATCGCCACATGTCGGTAACGAACCGAATTAAGTTCACACGTGCTCCCGGTGCAGTCACAGTCGTAAATTCCGGTGCTGTGCACGTGCTGAAGCGGTCTGCACTGGGTATTTTAGACAAAAGGTCTACAGAGAATGTTCGATCTGGTTCGGTTTTGTGTCGAGTAAGCTTTGCCGAAATCCGCATTGATCGTATGCTACGATAACCGACATATACGATGCCTCGTCTGCGAAAAGATGAAAAAAATAAAAGAATGTATGTACGTCAGTGGAAGAGTACGTCGATTTGCTAAACAGTGAGTGATCGGCCGAAAGAAGAGTGCTCGTAGATTTAGGTATGTATTATATTATTCGATATAGGAAATTCTCGGAGATTAATTAGATAAATGTTACTTTGCTGAGGTATAATAATTTATAAGTCAAATGAAACAAGGGAATGAATATTGAATTGGAATTGTCAATGCGAAACGAATTCAGTGAAAATTTGTTTATTTATTTATTTTGCGACGCGGGTGAAGCATTCGACGGTCTGAAAACGAAACTTGTAAAATTCATGAGAAAACTTAGAGAGGCGATATCGTGTTAATTAAGTTGACTGAAATTTTCCGGGCTGCAAAAATACCACGAGCAATAACTGTCTGTGTTGAGAAAATGTACATATGTATGTATGTATTTATACAGCTACTGTACTTTGAAACTTTTATGAAAAATTTGAAGAGAAATTAAAAGAAAAATTTACTTACACGATTCAATTTGAATAGTTTTACTATGAACTTTTATAACTGTAGAAAGTTACTTCGTTGACATTTTTTTGTAAAAATGCACTCGAATAATTTTAAATTATTTGATAAAATATCTGAAAACTATTAACTGTGAATAATAAACATGATTTTATGACGAGAATATTACATTCAATGCTTATTGTAATATTGATTCATGTATGAAGTATTAGAGTGGTGCCCCAGGAGGATGTAATGAGCTCTTCAAGATAAGTACATTGCGATGGAGTGGTCAATTTCGAGCACCTCATTGAGGGCAGAAACTGATTAAGTAAATAGAGAGAAGCGAAATTAAACGAATGTATTCAATCCGTATTAAGAAATCAATTTAGATGATTGAAATCAAATAAAATTTATATTACTATTTCCGAATCTAATAAATCACCAAATATACAGAATCAACTTACCGACAAACCAAGGATTTCTTTCGTTGTTGTCTACGGTCAGATTGAGAAAGTAATCTTTGAACCCTTTAACAGGATTAGCTTGCGGTTGTACTGAAAGCGTTCCCTCGACTTCCGGTTCGCTACCATCGCTGACCAAACTTCTGGCACTCCATCCATCTGACCCGATCCACGAAAAAGCTCCAGTGGCATTAGACCTTCTCACCGCTCGCATAACTCCGGCCACTTCTTGATCTGAACCGAAGATGATTACGCCTGCGAAAAATAATATTCATGGTCAATATCGTCCTACAGAATGATGGTTTTGCTTGGAACATTAGCTGGAATTTTACGAGTCGCATAAGGACAGTTTCTGTGAATTATCGGGGGCTTTCCTGCGGTCTCAGCATGTATCAAATTCTCTATAGATGTCACTGAGTATCGACCCCTAGAGACTTGTTAAGAAATCCCCTTACGCGCGTTTGGCGGTTCAACGCTTTAAGCCGGGAATAAACGTAATGTGTTTGCACGTATATTAGACATGAATTATTTCCAGCTTTAATTTTGAATTAGATCACAATAACACAGTCGAGATAAGAATCATTATTGTTTAATTAGGATGTTTTCCTTTGATTTAATAAGGGCAATTTGCTTGCGAAGGGAGCGATCTGTTCATTTTTTTTCCCAAGAGGCAAAGCAGAATGTTTTTATATCCGAAATCGTAAACCAGGTTTACGACCGTGTTTAGTGACTAACCTTTGTGCATAGTAAAATAGACATGCTTTTTTAATCAAAGGAAGTAATTGATTTTCCCAGGAATACTAGTATATGCAGTACAAAGAGGTAATTTGTTTTACAACGAAACGGTCATCGTATAATACAAGAAGGAAAGATGTTGCGTAAAACCGAGTGGAAAATCTTATTACGACGGGCTTGTATTATCGACGATTATTATGTAGGACACGATCGAGCTTATATAAGTTTTATTATGAGGTAGATTTGACAATGTGCAATGTTCCGTTTCGTACTGTTTAATGTACAGATCATGTTTCGGTTTATTGAGGGCAGAGCTGTAGGAAAACGATTAAGCGAGCCTTTGAGCCCCGTGAAATATATACGCGACTTTTCCCTTTCGGTCGACGAGGCTTAGTGAAATGGCTTATAAAACCTTATCCAGCTTATAAAAATATAACCTTAAGCGATGAATCTTTTACGTCGCTGTGGGATAATCTAGAATACGGATACGGAATTGCTAAAACAAATTATACGGGCCCCTTAGGGATGGTGTATAAAAACGAGTATCGAGTCAGATTTCATAAGAATTCATTGAAAAAAATTTATGAAACATGTAGGTGTGAAAAAATAAATAAACAGCATATATAATATAATATTATAGATATATTTTTATTGTCTAGGAAGAATTCTCAGTGTTGGAATTCATTTTTTTCTTTTGTGTAAAAAACGGACATAGGAAAACATAAATTTTCTCAAAGGGTATAAATCTCACGTTTTCACAGTAGGCTTGACATGGAAATCCTCATATCCATCTAAAGAGTGCTCAATACGTTTGCTATCTGAGGTTGTAAAATGTTTTGATATATTTTCACTCTACTTTTGTTCAAGATTTATGTCTCCAAAGATTATATCAAAAAATGCTATTCTAACACCATCACATAATTCAAAATCATAAAAATAATATATACAACTCCACGCCGAAAATAAAAGTGCGAACAGTTTAAATTCCAGGAAAATATACGAGATCCATTTACGTCGCGTCCGAGAAGACGACACATCTATTACGTTATATTTGCAAAATCCATCGTACTTTTACGATGCGATTCTACATTCTGCCGGATCGTGCTATTTCATATTTTTCACTCCACACAAAAACGTATTGTAATATATTTAAAGGGCACGCTACGCGACCGGCTTTGACGTTTTCATTAAAACGTGGCATAGGCATTTGACATTGCATATATCGCCCACACGAATTCCTACAGAAAACCATTTCACCCACACATTGTTTATTCAGCAATAAATAAACACGTAATTGGAAAAGCGTACCGGAAAACCGATATCGAAGAAAATGCATCTTTCTATACCACCGAGAAAATTGGCTACACAAAACCGTAGTTTATACGCGACTCTCGAGAAATATGATCTACCAGAAAATAGTTTCTACGGAATATGGTAAGGAATTAGCCTTCTGACCTTATTCACTATTAGCGATCCAGTTAATAACTTAAGATATTACAGGGCTGTCATGTCGTGACATGGGTCCAGGCTCTGGAGGGTCCAGGCCTGGATCTGATAAGTCGGTAATGGCTCGAATCACCGATATTCAAGATGACCGGTCGCGATAGTTGAATTTATAATGGTGAAGCCAGAACTTTAATTACAATACGTCGCTGCTATGGTCAAACTGGTGTAATCGGTAGACATGGACGATATTGTTCCTATTCCGGTAACGTGGGTCATGTTTTTTTAGACGTTGATATTCGGGTCCTTAATTAATACAGATGAATTTATTGATGCTGATTTAAATTATCATATAATATTCTAATTTAATTTATTGAAAAACTATGTTATATTATAAATATATTAAGTTAATATGCTAATTCGTTTATTATAATTATTATATCATATATTATACAAGCGACAATGATGGATGATATTAATTAGATGAAATTGTTTTTGAAACTTGTAATAGTTTTCATTCATGCAAATAATAAAGCTTCTGCATATTGAATAACATGTTTGAAATATCGGTATTGCTCATTATAAAATACGAGTAGCAAGAAAAGTATTTTTCTTTGTGTGAAGTTGTCTCGTTATTTCCTGTATACTAGTTTCAAACGTCAAACCAGAACGTATGTAAGCTTCGAGTAATTTAAAAAATTAATAAGCCACATGTTTATATCGTCGCAAACAAGCCAAAATTAAAGTAGAAAATTTGCGCACTAGTTAAAAACTTTTCGCATGATTGTTTAAGACGTAGGTGAATATTTATTTTGCAACTCCACAATTGGATGATGAAACAATAAAGCACACAATTAATCGTTGTTTCAAGTTCTCATATTGTACGAATCACTCATTCAATAAATTATTTTTTAAATTTATATTTAAGCAGATCGGATATGATTAATGATCACAGTAACCTATATCATTCATGAAAAGTTTTCAAATCGAGAAAGTGCAATTTCATTCATAAAAAAAATTTGATATTCATACTATGAAATTATTTGTTAAATAGTAAATGCAAAATGTATTTTATAATAATATTATGTTACAAAATGCATATTTCTATAAAACAAATCAATGTTATAATTAAAAGTTTTCATAACTAGATATGAATGCTGAGTGAAATTTAAATTTATAACGTATTGCATAATATTATATATCAAATCGCAAAATTTTTAATTAAAACTACTCAAAACCCATCAACAATACTTTCATCATATGTTCCTTTAAAACGAAAACCACACAAATCCAGACTCATTCATAGAGGCCCGATTAATGCCATCCGATCGCAGCCGCTAAACGCCTTCGCAAAAATGGTAAATGGTAAATAGAGCTTCGGCGCAAAAGACAATTTGCCGCTAAAGTGGGTCCGCAAATTGAATTTTTCGCGGTCACACGTGATCGATCCATAGATATACGTCGAATACGTAAAAGGCTTTCGTTTTCAATTTGATCGTCGTATCGCGCGGGGCAGGCTTTCACGCCGCATGGTTATTCGTGGTATCTGCCAGTAATGGTGTTATGATTGACGGCGTATTTCGGGTCACTTGATGTCCTCAGATGTCGTTAATCACGGCAAGAAGACGTCCGAATGATACCCAGAAGCTTCCTTCCTTCCGGTCGAAAAGTGGGCTTTTTGTAAGGGATGATACGCCGTCGGATGTGCGCTGTTGTGTATGTGTGTGTGTGTGTTTTTTTTCAGCTGGATGAAATTGATTTACGTCAATGCGAGCTTATAGATAGAAAGCGCTTGATAGATGGACAAACGTGACTCAGGAGAATTTTTGAAAATGTTATTGCCGAGGATCTTCGCGGTATTTAATGTACATGTATATGGAAGATGTGTGCGGTGTATGATTATTTTATTCAGATGACTTTCATATACACGAGTTGAATTTGATGGTAAAAGTGTATCACTTTTTTTTTTCAATTTTTGTGATGGATAATATAAATTTTTTGTATATAAAATGTATAATTTATTATTAATTCAATTTATCAGTGAATAATTTTTGAAATTTGTATCATAAATGTTGAATTGCATTTTTTAATACAACTCCTGCAGTCATAGTGCCAAATGGTCTAAGGCAATTTGTTATCGTCGTGCGGTAATAGCGATTTACGACTTTTTAATAAAAATTTCCAACATTTTCCCGGAGAGAAAATGGAGCAAAGTTATTACTTTTGCAAGCAGATATCACACGACAAGCAATAAAACAAAAAGAAATCGTGAAAAATGTGGTTTTCTGCACTGCAGGCGTCGCGCGTTACATACGGTGTCAAGAGAAAATGTGCTACGCTATCGCAGGTATTTCGCGCTGCGAAAAATAGACTATGGATTCATTGCGAAAGCATATAAAACGAATTTTATTGCATTCCGAAACCGTGAAATATTCAAATATTAACATCACATTATAAAGGTGAACGCAATAAAAAATATCCAATTGAGTGAGTGTTTTGGCAGCAGCTGCAACGTCGTGCACTTCATACATACCCATATCCCAACTCAAACGTGACTCGAAATGGAAAATATACAGAAGGAATAAATCGAAGCAAGCGTTTTCGACTTTGCAATGAATTTCGATATATAAATTTCTCTGGGTTCCCGTTTTTGAGATATATGGAGTAAGTGCATTGCCGCGCGCCAGAAATGCATCATAAAATGCCTGCGAGCCGTTTGAATTGCTCGTCGCGTGAAATTTTCCAGCCGGCTCGTCCACTTTTCTCGCACGTACGGGAAATGCCAATATTTCTGGACTGTGGTATGTGGGAAGATCGACGGTCTGATGCTATGATTGGAAAATGCACTAGGACGAATATCGCAGTATTATCCCCGGTGCGCACAAATAGAGTCGTAGCCAATAATATTTTTATGTGAGTTCGATAATTTTCGTTTTGTATGAAAATGTTTTTTTGATTTTGTAAGATTTTTCGTTGATGTGATAGTTTAAATAAACTGTTTTTGGATCGTTTGATCAAAATGAAAACGTGATTCTTATACAGAGCACCTCAGAGAAAAGGGTGATTTAAGAAAATAAGTGTTGTATTTTTGTAATAAAAATTTTAGAAATATGAAAAAACATACTATGTAATTTTATGTTAATTCACAGTTTTTTTTTCTTTTGTTATTTTCGTAAGAGTATGAAAAATAATGGTAATACCTAATATTATAAATGCAGGCCGCGCGTTTACTTTTTCGTTGTAAGAGGGTCATTTTCGGAGGTGGTGAAGATTTAATATTTTTAATTTTTGTTCATTCAAATGAAAATATGCATATATGATTGAGTTTTTGTTTTAATTTCAATATTCTTTTTATCCACTTCCTGAACTCTGAAAGACTTCATCCTGCAGGGGGTGTCTATATTAATAATGATCATATTCATAATATAAAATGGTGTGGTATCTGTTCTACACTTCTATAGGTTTTTTATAAATATATTTTAATATGCAATATTATTTTTTATTTTCACCATTTTTCTGGTAGATCCTTTACTTGAACATAAAATCCAATTATCAGATTCGAATTCAATTACCAAAAACGATCAAGTATCTAAATAGATTTTTGATGTCTTTGAAATTATCTTAATTATTTAAAAATATATATTTTATTGTGTTCGAGCCATATATATTCACAATTCAAGTAAAGATCAAGACGACGACGAAAAGCGCCTTAGCGCGTGAATGCTGCCGAACCGCGTGTCAGAAGGGATTACTTATATAGCATGTTCGAGAATATGTCTACGCGTATAAAATACGGACGTGTCTATTGTTTCCTTCAAAGAAATAAAAGAGAACAAAACGCAAAAAATAATGTCGACGGAATCAATTAACGTCAAAAACTGTCGCCGTGAAGAAAATAGTGAAAAAGTGAGTCGCAGAAAACTCACATTTTTCGCATATAAACTAGTGTACGCACGTAGGCTTAGAGTTTACTTGGGAAATTATTGGAGCATGAAAGATGTTGCTCTTCTAAAGCCAGCATCCAAAAGAGAATGTGAGTATTCTCGTCACGACCTGTTTTTTTTTACTCATTTCACGATTCTAAAACGTTTTTTATTTCATTTTTAATTAAATAGTTTAGAATTTATGAATAAAAATGAGGAAAATACAAAAAATGAATACACAGAACAGATTTTATTAAAGGAATGTTCATTTAGATGCAAGGATTATTTTATTGTATTATATAATACATTAAATATTAAAGGGACGCTTTATGAACAGGAAAGCGCATTATTATGTGATATGAGCGAAGTTGCCATGTAGGGATTACAACGGATAACGTCCATGAAAAGAGTCATTCGGTTTGTAGCCGGCATGATACTATTTGCCCTAAAAGTCTAGGATTATACTAGATTGCATCTAATGTTCCGCTAAAAGGCGAGCTGAAATCCCGTATAATAAGACGTTTGTATCTCGGCAGAAAACTCGTACGGAAAATGCATTCATACCGCACGCGAAAACATAATAATATTATATTATGTTATACGACGCCACTATATACACGGTATATAATAGTATAATATGTATTATATTTAAAGTTGAAGCGCGAAAACGGCTATGAAAAAGCAATTTGATTCCGCAGCGATTTTTCAGCAAACGTTCATCGTTTATCTGACTTAATTGGCGTCGCAAAAATGTATATGAAACACAATAAAAAATACCTGACGCCAAAAATAAGCTGGAAACGATCGTTACATTTACATACTAACGAAAGTGGATTTCCGCGACATGAATATTCAGCGGTCATCCCGATGCTTCAAATCGGATGATCAGCGAAAATTTTACCTGGATCGTTTTTTTTTTAAAGATCTATCGATCATATAACACATTTGCTGAAACTGGAATGTGATTAGGGGTGGGAACGAGTAATGCGAATCATCAATTATCCGAGTCGGATTATTAGGTTCGAGGCGGGGCTGGCTAAAGTGCGATGCTTTCTACTTACGAGTTCGAAAAATGTACATTTTTTTACATTTAGCGGGATACTTTGAGTAATGATGACCGCCGATGAATTAGAAAGGTGATTTGCATAGATTATTATACGGGTCCGTGGGTAGTTATTAATTCCTTTCGGTCAAGTTCATATGTTCGTACTAATAGATATAATTTTTTTTCGACGAGACTATATTGTTTGATTATATGGGTCGAATGTTAGTTTTTGTACAAATGAATATATAAAAAATATAAGTATTATATATTCATTAAGTTGTAGATTATGATTTATTATATCTTACGCGATCGACTTTATTTAAGTATTTTTTGAAAAATATTAACTACTACATTTAGTTACATTAAATTCAATGTAATTTCGTACGATTTAAAATGGTAATTAATATTAAACGACTCGTGGGATACGAATGAATGTATATGGTTATGGGCAAACCACTCGGTATATATAATGAGAAGTGTGCATGCGAATGTCATGAAAATGTAATTTAACCCTTGTATTATCTTAGGGTTGCATAGAGCGTAATGAGCCAGAGCTAGAGCACAAATTGTCAAATTGTTTGAAGAGGCTAACGATTCCCTTTACAATTATATCCAAGTAAAATATTTGTCTTTCACGTTCGTCCACATCAACGGTTAAATTTTAGTTACTCTAAAACGAACACTGTCCGTTAGAAGTTCTGAAAAGTTTATGAAAAATACACACGTGAAAAAAAGCAGGAAAAAATGAAAACTCATTCCCCTTGTGGCCATTAGAGTTAGCCATAGAAATTTCGACGATCCATCACGTGTCGCCTACTGAAACGTTTTCTAAAATATTGACACACATATTATATATAGAAGGCAGTTTTGAAAAAGCTAAGCGACCGAAATTACGTTCGTATTACGAACGACATTGACAAATACCCGTTTTGTCCGATATCAACACAGTAAAAAGTATAATTTGAATTTAAGAAATAAAATTATTTAGTATTTTGCTAAATTTTCATTGTTTCTGAAATTGAAGCACGACGAATTGAATTGTTAAGAGTTTTAAATGTAGAATAATTAGTTTATTAATTCGATTGAACGTTTTTTGAAAACAATTTATTGATTTCCTATGAAAATAAAAGCTTTGCGTAGGCAAATAAAATAAAATACGCTGAAATTTATTTTAACTATATAAGTGAAAGCTTAGTATGGAGGCACGTTTCGTATACAAGATAATGGATAAATGTCAACGCTTCCCTTATCCGGGTCAAGGCTTTTGAGCGAAGTTCTTCGCAAACTTGGGTCCCAAATTGAAATCGACGAGTAGTCGAAACGCCCGCCTATTGTCCGTTTAAATTTTATATGAAATTGAAATCGAGAACGATTGTTTTCGCCGACGGATATGCGCCGTTTGATTGCGAATATCAAATTGGTCGAAAACAAACTCGACGTCCCGTTCGAATTAATCGAAACTCATTGTTCGCGCGCACAATACGCTTTTGATTGGGACACTTCGACTATTTTCATACAAAAATGTTTTGGCATGGAAAGTGTGTAGTTTGAATACATTGATAAAACCTTCACAAAAAACATCAAATACTATAAAAAATATATATTTGTCCAAAAATTACCATTTCGACATTGATTTTTCTCCAATATGAAAGAAGCCATCTTATAAAGGTACTGACATAATGATTGGTCAACTCGTGTCGAATAACCGTTAGTGGGTCACCATGCAATTATCCGAACAACCAACACGTCCCTTTTTAGGCGTGTCCCCCATTTCGGAGGTGTACTGTACATAATGTATGGACGAACACGGTAGCTAATTTGGTTTGCGGTGTTTAATGCTCTAAAATAGAGCCTCCGCTTTGTTGTTGGCGCTTGCGGCCCAACAATGGCCAACTTTGACTCTTCTCGTCTCATTATTGTATATTAAACGGACTTTGGTAATTACATGCGTCGAAACGTGCCTGCCCAATTTTGATTACAATGGCTGATCCATAATGGAATTTTTGAATGGATACCGGATGAAATTCGATTGGGAATTTTTCAGTTTTCGTACCCGAATAGTGCTTTATGTGGGGCGTGATGGATTTCGAATAATATTAGCATTCGTTACGTTCGAATTAACGAGTGCTATAGAATTTTTCGAATGGTGGATATTAATCCGTGATTGATCGTATTGAATGTTTAATAATTGATAGTGGGCTTATGATATTCGAAATAATCCGTTGAAAATTTTATGATTTAATAAATAAATTGAATCGATCAACCATTTATTTTGATTATACCAATTATGCGAATTTTCTTTGAAAAAAAATTATATATTTCTTAATTTATTCTGAATAAGTCATGAAAATTTCTATGGAAAAATAAAATGGAAAAATCTTCGACACTCTTTTATAACAATAAAATCTTAATAAAATTTCGTGGTTCGACATAAAAAAATGCTCACACTTTTGACAAAGCGAGGTAGATTCGTCGCGGTGCGTCCTTTGAATAAGTAATGTGTTTCGGTTTTGTTATTACAACTGAGATACCTGAGCTGAATACTGGAATTGTGACCACAGACGAAAGGAATTGTTAGCTTATGCATAATTGGAAAACCGCAAAACAACGAAATATCTGAGGTTATTTGGGTAAATTTCAACACCGAAGATTATATTGAACGCTTTAAATAATCAAATACCGATGATTTATTAGGGGTTATCCCTCGAAATACTTATGTTTAAGATTTAAAATATTTTTTTAATCATTTAACGTGCTTAATTTTATGTAGATTTTGAATGAGTTATGGCTCTAGGGCAGTTTAAGGAAAGACAAAATTGCGTATTATCGATGATTTATACCTTTAATGATCACCTACAAGCACACAAGTATAAATTCATTTTAAATTATGGGGTTGTGTGTATCACTTTTCCCAATAACGATAGCTCTAAATAATAAATAGTCTCATAGGCCTTGAAAGGACGTTTAATAGTTGCGATTCGAAGACACATTTTTCACAAATTTCCCGATACAAAAGAGAACCGTTGTTCGAATACGCGCACATGAACAGAAAACTCGTAAATTTTCATTAGCGCTTTCAAAAGCTTACCCGAGTGTTACGTTTCCGATTTGTGTGTTCAAAAAGAAAAAAAATAATCCAATATAAACTACACGTAGTGTACTTTGTCGTGTTTAAAAATTGACGGGGCAATTTTGTCGATTAAAACGCTCAAAATCGAGATTTATTTGAATTGCTATTTTATTTGAAAAGATCATTATACATTTTGTGAATAAATAAATCATGTCAGTAAATTTTTAAATATTTGTTTGATTAAGCATTATACAAAAATCAATTAGGATTCGATTGGAAATTTGGCTATAATAATTGGATCAATGCATTTTTTCATTGTTCACCGATATTGTGACGTAAATTTAAAAGAAAATTCATTAAAATCAACATTATTAACTACAAAAAAATCTACAATACTTTTTCATACGCTTTACAATGGTTTATAAAAACTAGCCATACACGTCTAAAACTTCATTTACAAATAAGCCATCGCCTGTCAACCGATACACAATAATGGAGGCACTCGAAAAACACAAATCGAACCGTGTAACATTTATGAATATCTTTTGACGCCCTCGCCACAAATATGCTTAAAGCTATTTACCAAACATTCGAGCAATATTCGACGCGCAAAGCACTCGACACACACAATAAAAAAAGGAATGTATTGATGTCACTCTTTCAACCCTCGTCTCCATTATTATCATATTTTTCGATACGCATTGTGTGCGGACGTTCGATTCCGCGCTAACGACCCGCGTTTACCATTTTTTTCCCCCGCTAATAGTATTGCGACCTTTTATGGCGTCTGCGGTACGTGAAGTGAGCGTGTGTATTTTCAATAAAACGAAATGTGCACATCCTCGACTTGCTCGCGGTTGTTTGACTCTCGGTCGGCCCTTTCAGCTGACGTCACTGAAACTTTGGTGAAAAGCTTTTCGCTCGTTCGTGGAAAACCGCACGAGTGCACACTAGTTTGGTGGATAAAAATTTATGCGGTCTCGGAAAATCATAGTGCGCTTTCTTTTTAGTCTGAAAACGTTGTAGGGGTTGTTTAAATAAATTTTGTCTTGTTTGGAGCTTTCACTGTGAATGGGTGAAGGCGAGTCGATGTGTGCTTCAACTATGTTAGTGGTGGCGCACCTTTTTTTGTTCACGTGTTAAAATTTTATAAATTTTTGTTTATTGAGTATTAGTGCCAAGAAAATTTTAATGATCAAAAGAAAAAAGCTTTCCAAAATTGTATCTATCAAACGATAAGTTTGATATTATATCATAAGCTATGATCTAAATAAACACCATAATTATTGTTTTATTAATGCATTGTAAATCTTGACTGTTTTTTAATGACGTTTGTATATCGAATGTCTGAAAATCTTGTCCAGAACTTAGCTATTATGCGATGATATTTTTGAATTATTGTACGCTGAATTCACTTCATTCAATAATTTTGGAAATTTTCATTTCTTTATTCCGCATGCCAGCCACATTTTTGTACGTGCTATTTCAGGCATGCGTGCTATAGATTCACTATCAATCCCTATAATATGTGCGATATTTACTCCATCGTTTTATATACTGAACGATTTTAAATGAATATAAATATAATTTGACGATGAGTAAACACTGAAATGATTTTTATATTAAAAATCTCTGATAGACTAATATACATATATACGATTGTATCCATTTTCAAAATACATCTCGTGTAATTTAATAAGTTAAATGTTTTTAATGTTAGTTTATCCATAAAAAATAAAGACTAATAATAAATTTGAAAATATATAAGATTATTTATTTAATTTCGATAATATATTATAATAAAATGTTTACAATATAATAAGATACTTTTTCGTAAAATGGGCATATTTTTAGAGGAGGTTCTTTGAAGTAATTCTTCCACGGATTATTCGATGCGAATATTTTAAATAATATCCAAATAAAATACGTTCCTGAGACTATCGATATTGAACATTGCTCGAGGGGGTCACTCGAAAATCATACGTAGCGAAAGTAATAGGTTTCGAGAAAATCACCTTTTATTTCGGGTGAAATTGAGATCCACACACATACACGTCTTTCGAATTTGTTTAAATATGTATGTATGCAAGTGGTTTCTTTGATCCTGAACGCGAAGATTGCGGTCCTCGTTTGAGACACGCGACTGTGATCGGAATACGAATGCCAAAGTACCGAAAAACTTGTATTCATTATGCATTCAACGAAAGAGCCTTTTCATTGCGAAATTCGAACTTAATGGTCGCGAAATATTTTATTTACACTTTGGCAAAGTGCGAACGGATCGTGACGATCGGTGCCGTGATTTAATTTTTAATCAATGCATTGCAATTATCGTGATTGCAATGGAATCCGTGTGCAATTTTATTGAATGGTTAAATTGGCTGCTGCCGTTTGATTTTAATTAGTAACTGAATTCGATTAGAAAATTGGTTTCGACGTGTACCGTTTCATTGAAAAATGTGTCTAGTATTCAGTTGGATAGTTTTTTATGAGGTTATTTTTTATTTCAGAAATATGATTACCATTTGATTTTGAATTGTGTATCTGTTATGAAAATATTTGAAGAAAAATATGAACCGTTTGGTCCAACTTGATAAAAATGAAAAGAAATATTGTTTAAAAAAACAATCAAAAGTATGAAAATATTATAGTAAAGTCTTACACAAATTCAAGCAGGTTTTTCGTAAAAAGTATTCGAAAACTCACCTCTTGCTCTTGGTTTTGTGTTCAACTTCAGAACAATGTTGTCGTAAGCGATCTCTTCAGCGACTCCCGAATCCTTCACCAATTTTTCCTTGACAGCTATACAAATATTGTACTTAGACAGAAGTCCTTCTAGCTCTTCGAAAGCCTGCAAAGAAAACGATGCAAATTTCACATTAAATATGACAAAGAAAACGAAAAATTTAAAAACATTTATAGAGTTAATCACGTTATGGCTTGCAGGTGATTTTTTTTAATTTCCCGGGAGAGTGAAATCCAGAATATAATTTTCATAAATTTTTCGCTAAATCTCAGGGGACCGTACGATTTAAATTACGCGACGCGATGAGTTATTTGGTGAAAATTCGCGTCGCAGGAAATAAATTGGCGGTGATAAAATTCAAATGCGGTTACTTTTTTCGCTATGGGTCTTTTGCGGCACTTAAGGTTCAAACGGAGCGTTGAACGTCTCATTTTGTATTCTTACTATTCCCACTTGATGTTTATCGATCAAAACACAAAGCGGCTACGATAGAATTTTTACGTTTTCGTAAAAGCCGTAACAGCAGTAAAAAATAGATTCGCCTGAAACGAGCGTCGTAATTGATTAATATTTTATGAATATGGTTAAAAAAAAATCGATGGCACACGCACGTGGTAGCTTTCAACACAATTGTTACGCAAAAGCTCAGAAAAGTTCAACAATTTTATGTAAGACACGTCCGATATTTTTTTTTCTTCATTTCAACACGTATATCTTCATGTTAATCTCATTCTTATTCAAAAAACATTGTCAAATTTGACGTGTTTATTTTTGGGAGTTTTTCACGCGCTCGTGTACAAACTGGCATCAAAGGAATGCGTCCCGTTTCGTGGCTTTCGTGGAAAATTATAATACGCAACCGAAAACGACAAAAGTATAACACAGAAAAATAATATATATAAGAGGCGAAGTTATTTGTTCGCCTCGTCAAAATTTCTTTTCGAGAGTTATTTTTTTTCCTTTTTTTCCGTTCGTTTCTAAGATATTTTCATTCGGGGTGGATCGGAAGCGTCTGTGCGTGCGTGCTGCGTGTCGCAAAAAAGGCTAAGAACCTACCGCTGTATAGGAAAGAATATTCAAATTGGCATTCGCCAACACACTTGTGACAAATGGCATGAATAAGCACACGGGGAAATGAGTTAAAATTCAGTTCGGATTTTCATCAGATCGGGACAAATCGCAAGTATAGTTGCGTCGGTGCCGATTTTCTCCGGGGCTCGTGAAAAACGCGCAGACTTGGCTTTTTTCAGAGGCGGGTCGTTCCCGGTACATTTACATTCAATTGGCAGGTTCAACATTTGAATTTTTTCCCTATTTTTATACGGAAAAATCAGGGTATCCGAATGTAAATTTTAATGGGAAATCTCGCAATTGTCTTCAGGGATGAAAATATCAAAGTCTCGAGAGTATAAACACTGGTTTTGAAAAGAAATTTTTTGATGCAGTAAGAATATTACAATTCTATGAACATCGAAGCTATTATTTCGAATTTATTGTGTTCGTTCAACGTAAATGTCGAATAAAAATATCGAATAGGCAATAATGCGACATTATACGTAGCTGAAATTCGAATACCTATAAAAAAATTGCCCACGATCACGAAAACGCCGCCACAATTCTCTACGGAATTTCACAAAACGCAAGCCGCTCTGATAACTTGCTCTAAGTGTTATTAAAGTGTAATATTTCGTAAATGCGAGGTATTCTCGCGTAATTTACGACTTCGAAATATAAACGCAAGTTCAAATGAGGCTATATTGCACTCACTATACACATTATTCGAGCGGAAATATTTATTTGTATTACACAACGCATGAATAATGAATTTAAGTCCTTTCATCTTCAATGGAGCAATCTCTCGAGATTTAACTGACGATTAACAACCGTTTAGATCCCGCGAATATTCAATTTGACCAAATTAGGGATGCTCGGCCTGACCTGAAATGAAATATTTTCGTATTTTCGGAAAATTCACGACATTCGGAAAACGCAACGGATACGTGGCGCTCGATAGGAATGTGTCACTTTGAATTTCCCGTCTCGTAAATCTCGAATGTTTCATTTCGCTTCGGTGGAGAAAAGGGCTAGGAATTCTAGATGTATCGAGGACGGGGTCGATATTTTGCCGTAAGTGCTAAAGCATTACACCTTATAAAAAAATGTAATAAGTTAAATTATCTGGAGAAGGAGAAACTTTTGATTTCTTCCCTAATGGCGCCTGAAAAAAATTCGTGTTTTTTAATGTAAGAAATTTCAATACGAAAATGTTCATTGTTAGTCAAATTGACTTATGATTTTCTTTGCTTTGCAATGTGTTAAAAAATCATAAATATACGTCGCACACTTATTAAAGAAAAATGAAGCATTCAAGAATTTTTACAATGGAGTTAAAATTATTATATAAAAATATATGTATATTTATTATATCCATTGTTACCTTGAATAAAAGAGGCATTATTCGTGAAAAGGTGAAAATCGACTTTCACAATTTTTCGAATGAATTTTTTTTCAAATGGTTCATAATAAGTAGCTCCAATCGAAGTGCTTGAAGAAATAGAAATAACAAATAAATGATTTTCAAGATGACTTTTGAAAATTAAATAAATTATATCAAAGTGCTTTTTTTTCGGAGTAACGTGAAATTTTAATGACCTCTTGAGTGCGGTTATACGTTTCCAGATTTATATTTGATCGCTGCCTACTTTCGTAACACAAGATAAACGGGAAAACATCTTTAAATAGGTCAACTTATAGATTGTTTGGCATTTTGCACATGAAAAAAAAAATCAGTTAGGACTACCACGATCGTAAATATAAAATAAAATTCTAATCCATTTAGAAAAAAAATCCAAATGTTCTCAATAATTTGACACGAATCCTTCCAACTCATAATAAACATGATTTATCCACTGCATATGATATATGATGAACTTCAACGGTCACATTTGGCTAAACTGGCCTTGAATGATCTATGCATATTTTATAAGCGCATAAAGCCAAACACTGAAAAAAACGCGAATGTCGGAAAATCCATTACGGAAAATCGTTCGCGGAAAACCAATACAATTACGTTGAACGGAAATTACGTGCGCACCCTAGGAAGCTTCGTTGACACACAGCCCGCAAGCCTTTTTCGCCTTACACTCATTTTCGATACAATAGGACCTTTTATATAAATAAAATACAAATTTATATCCCCAACACGCAAAGTGGGGTTTTCGCAAAGACTGTTATCATGTATATGTGTGTTGTACGAGCGCGCGTGCTTTTGCTCGAGTTATTAGCATAAATGAGTGAGGAATGAAATAATTTTCACCTTGATTCCGTAATTGGACTCTTCGTATATTATGCTAACGTAGCTCCATCCTAGTTCCCTCACGATATCTACCATGGCCTTTACTTGATAATGGTCTGAAGGAATCGTCCTCGTGAAATATTCAAAGCGTTGCTTGTTAGAAAGCTCGGGACTTGTTGAGAAGAAAGAGACCTGAAAAAAAAAACAAAATCGCATGTTCAGAACGAAACAATGAAAAAATTGTATAAAAATTCATCTGGAGATCTCGAATTTAATTTGACGTCTCTTCAAATGGAAATATGAATTTCGATTCGTAAAAGAAGTTTATAGTGGATCGAATGGGTTGCACTGGACGTTGTTTTACGACAAAAACAGAGCGCAACGTCTTTTATACCTTTTCTTTTGTAATAACATAAAAAAGTTTTGCACGATTGTCGAAAGAACAAACATAGATTGCCGCATCAAAACAGAATTGTTTCCTTTTTTCAGCCTCGAGAAAAAAATAAATAAAAAGTAAGTAAGATCGCAGCTGCAAATATTCTTTCACGACTTTGAAACAGGTCGTAGGAAACTATACAAATAATAAATATACATCCACGAAGAGCATTTTATACGAATCTTACGATATTTCAAATTACGTTACGTCGAATTTAGGGGATGAAATTATTTTAAATTGGTCGACCTATATATCATTACTTTTTGTGGAAGCGGATCCGAAGGGGAATCCTTCCGCGGCGAGGGTTTTCCTTTTGATCAGAATTATTAGTGACTCTAAATTATAAGCTGACAATAGAATATAAATCAAACAAAAGTTCCCTCTTTGATA
Organism: Hydropsyche betteni; assembly: GCA_028571205.2. Taxonomy (NCBI): domain Eukaryota; kingdom Metazoa; phylum Arthropoda; class Insecta; order Trichoptera; family Hydropsychidae; genus Hydropsyche; species Hydropsyche betteni. The sequence goes on along the minus strand of JAOXNN020000052.1, from coordinate 4,598,374 downwards.
ATATTATTTTCCGAGGTGGGTTCAACAGGATAAGAGCCCTATTTCCGCCCTTCGTTCCGATATGTTGAATTTCGATATTTAATTAATAACCTCAGGTCAACGGTTTATACTCGTTCAACGCACCTGTTTTCTACGATAACCGAAGTTAAGCGTCGAGTTACGCGGTCAATAAACGGATGTAAAATAAATTAACTATTTTTTAATAAAATATCACTATGAAAATTACTACAAACATATGCAATTGACCTTAAACGCTGTTTCAGCACAAATGTCAATATTGATAAGAACCTTACTCACGCACGAGACAAACGCGGCTCGTCATACATTTATGCATAAACATACGCACACATGTGATATTCAAATTCGGAAGTGATTCAATCTCGTCGAGCATAACGCTAAATTGATTTTATGGCTTGCGGTGGAGGAAGCCTTATCCAGTGTACTTGTTATAACCCGAAATCAGCATCGTCTTCGAATGATTCGAAATTCAAATAGACGTGAACAACTCGGTTCGGTTCGCAGGAGACCGCATTGCTTCGATAAATACGCATCGTGATGCGGTATATTAAATTTTTCGCTTCACGTTTTTTAAGGTTTTCACCCAAATACATCGCAATTTTCCATTTTTCTTTATTTTTCAGAAAATATACCGGATTTTTCTGTACAGGTGAAAATATTGGGGATGCTTTAATTTTATTCTTTCTCTGTAATTTTTTTGCGCATTTATTTTCCGATAACGAATTTCCGAATTTTTAATTTCGGTGTGGAATTTCAGACATTTTTTATTAGCACTTTATTTTAAGAGGATTGATTAATTTTCATGTTCGGGAACTTTGAATTTTTTGAATTATGCTAATTGATAATTTTTCAAAAAATAAATGTTATAATATTTTAGGGTACTATCATGTGTTGAATATTTTTTTATAAAACATATTTTTTATACACTGGTCGATGAATATATAATAGCTTCACATTGAATCAAAAAAATGGAAAATAACAAATATAATGTAATATAATTGTCGATAATAATTCATCATAGAAATATAAAAAAGAAATTTAATTTAATTTAAAAAGAATCTCAGATGAACAACGATATAATCTTAATCAGATACAAAAAAAATCGTAATGAAAAATAATTTTTTTATAATACCATGAATTGATAACAACGCTTATCAAAATGATCTATAATATAACACAATTATTGCAATAAAAAATAATTTCAAAATCACATTAATTTTTGGTTTATACTCAAAAATTTCAAGATTCAGCAATTTCCGATAAAAACTCGATCTAATAATCATCGGATTGACCTCAAATGCAATCTAAGTATTTCTGAATTATAAAATCCATTTAAAATTCGAAAAAAATCCATGAATTTCTCCATCAAATTTCCATGCAAGAACCCGCGATTTGAATACCGTTAACACATCCTTAAAACCAAACCTTCCCGCACAAATATCATTCCAACCATTTTCAATCTCCCAATTTTTACCGTCAACACGAACCGCCCACACGAAAAAGCTCCCACCGCCCACCCAACTACACATTATCGCACAAAATTGTCAAAACCGAAAATTCCCAAAATCCACAAAGCGATAGTTTTCAACCCGCTCCTGCGATAACGTCCCCGAACAAAACGGACCGTCCTGTCCTCCAGTCCACGGCCCACGGCCTAGATAATCAAACATTTCCGGAACGGACGGCGGGGCCCTTTGTGCGTAATTTATATTTGCAGAAATGAAAAGCATCCGGCGTCTCCGTCTTCTAATCCCATCAACCCTCGGCTGGGCCAGGGGCATTCGGCCAGAAGCCGTGACGGGCCGGGGGACGGCCCCCGTATTACGTTTATTCATAAATTGGATTCCTCACGCCGGGGAAATTCGCGTCGGTGTCTTGTATTGATTTCTTAACGTGATCGTGTTAGGGACGGTGATGGAGTCGGTTAAGTACGGCCTGCGCGTGTTTGTATACGTGTAGGGTGTAATTGGAGCGGATCGTGTGTGTTGTTTTGAATATGGTTTTGCGTTTGTAATCGTATCGCGAACTGTGAAAGTTCTCGATTGAAATTTAATAATAGAAGCTTTATGGTGGATAGAGTTATTTTACTGTTGGTGTTTTCGTTGGTTGTTTGTTTTATTTTTAAATCGAGTTTCATTTTGTACGTTTTCTTCGAGGAAAATGATTTTGTTTTGTTATGAATAAATTTTAACACGGTAAGACCTTGAATATCATATTATTTTTCAAATATATGAATATATTAAAAATAATTGGGAATAGTTTGCATACCGCATTCAACGATTTTCCTATTTTTTTATGCCAGAAATTTCCCTGAATATGATGAATTCGGTAGTCGAAATTCGTTTATGTCTCCCTTCATCAACCACATTATTCAGGCAACATTGATTTTCGAAAACGACGCCGTATTAAACAGTATCGCGAATCCGTTTTTGTGCTCGACTACACATTTTTTTTCATTCCACCATTTTTTGATGTCATCATCGAAGAAAATTTTCTTTTACGCTTCCTACCTCAGCATTCAGCGGATGTTCGTTATCGACACCGACGTCATCCGCTTAATAAACAATGAATAAAAAAAGGAGGAGGTTCTTATCAAACCGAAGGTATTTCATCGGAATTAATTTCGAAATTCGATAGCGGTTGTCGTCTGAGTCGCCTTCTCGACTTCAATTTGTTTGTATCGTTTTTTCGGTGTGTTTTTCGTTATTATGTCAGCTTGTTCCGGGATCGTATTTCGACGAATATTGACTCTCGAAAAAATATAGATAACTTCTCAGGAAAGAAGAGGTTTTCTCGAAAAATGTTAAGAAAAATATGTATCTCGGAAAATTTTTCCTATTTTCCCTTTCGCCTTCCGTTTTATTTATTTATCAATGAATCACTTTTATATAGGGTATTTATGAAATATAATATAGTTTAAAAATTCTACAATATTGATTCTATGTATACACATACATGTATGGATATTCGTGTAATGCATATACATGTATGCATATATATGTATACATATACATGTTATAAAATTTATAAGATGCTTGATTAAATTTTTTTACAGAAAACGAAAAAACATTTTTTACTGTAAAACGAATTTAATTTTTTCGAACGATTGAATGTAATTTTATACGTTGATTATCATAACATGAAAATTTACCAAAAACATTAAAGAATTTTAATTTTTAAATTTCCAGCATACATCGTAAATACAAACAATGATTTCATTAATAAACTCGACATTTCAAAAAAAAATAATTTTTGAATAAGAACTTATGCGATTTTGTATATTTACTGAAAAATGTATTTTTATTATGTGTATAAAATAACGCGTAATTTACAAAAATTAAAATTATCGGAAATAAGCCTAAAAACCATTTAAATCAAATGAACCTATCAATTGGATTTGAGATAGTATATAATTGCTACTAACTTCATGATAACTCTGTAGAATATTTATTTATCGATTCCAAAAAGAAAACATTTTATATAAGTCAAGTTTCCTTTGCTTTTTGTCAATTTACTTTATCATATATAAGAGTTATAGAATTTTGAAACTTTACGGATCCATGAAGACTCTGTATATATGACACAGTGCAAGTGTCCACTTTTGTTTATTTATACCCGTATGGATATAAATAATCAAATACCCAAAATAGTATTATTTTGGGTATACCCAAACTATCGATTTTAGTTTGAATATCAACTGTCAAATTTTACCTAGATATAATTGCATCTAAACTAAAAACAGATGTCATAAGTATCATGCTTGGGTTAGGTTGAGTTAGCGTTTTAGTTTGAGTTGTGAAAACGTGTTCAAAATAAACTCTCGAAGTTCAAACTGACACGACGGGTTGACACTACGCGTATTTCTCGATCATTAGTTGACAAACCAATTTCCACCTTATTGATATTAAGTATAAGAGCATTGTCTGAGTGCAAACAACTTAAATTGTCGTACCATACTAACAATTGGATTAAAGCGTTTAGAAGGTGAATAAACAGACTAGTTTGTTCATGCATAAACGAAGTGGACAATCAAACTGTAACATATACATAAATAGCATATCGCATGCCTATTATGTATAAGGTCATAAACATGTATTTTACTTATCATAATTCAAAATCTTAGAGTGGCCTGAGTGCAATCGTTAAGTATTCAAATATTCACAAAGCCTTCGCTTTTTATTATGCACAATAATAGGAAAGCTTATTTAAAACAAACTCAAGAAACTTTATTACATGTATGTAAATTTTAAATAAACACAGTATAAAACGAATATCAAACTAGCATAATATAATAAATAAGGAAGAAAAAGTAAAATATTCAAAATACTAAAATTTCTATATTTATATATGTGTTTATTTCGAATGAAAACCACAAACGACGTCGTAGTATGAAAATATGGATTTCGCTATGCACATAACGAATAGAGCGATATTGAATTTTTTACTTCCGATATCAAAAATTGAAAAAATTCTAACGACTAGCGATAACAAAAAGCGCATACAACGTCAAAGTGCAACAAAGCCAACGTCAAGGACGGAAATGTGGAAACGACGCAAATTTGTTACGAGACGGTCGATCGTTTCCAATTTTAAAATTTTTCAAACGTCTGGAAAATATAGGATAATTAAAAAATAAAATCTGATACGAACTTGAATGTGAAAATGAAATATTACTCATTAACGGGCTACAAATCGAGACACTATGAATATAGTGATACCGAGTACAATCTGATTACGCGACATGAACTATTTCTTATATGTTCAATTCAATTCGCATTTTGCATTTTGACTTATGCTTGGACAATTTTTTTATGCTACGAGCATTAAAAAAATTAATTTGAAAGCGTGTATTTTTAGTTTATAAATTTATTTTTAATTTTATCACAAAACCAGCTTGAGTTTAATTTTAGCTTTTAAATTGTCCAGCATTTGCTATTCATGTATAAAAAATAAATGTTTTATATATTATGATAAAATATTTTGATTCAGAACGTATTACTTTTATTTATTTTTTGTTCGAGTCAATTGGAATCAAATTGGTTTCCGTCCAAAAATACTAAACAAAGAGAAGTTTAATTAAAGGAAGGAAAAAGAGAGAAAAGATCCACATGGCTATATGGGGAAAAAATACAACGCACAATATGAGCCCTCCAGGAGAGAATCCCTGTAAGGAATTGTAATTTAGATTCGCATCTATAAAATAAAAATAAAATTACCGCTCGTAAGAGAAGCTACAGAACGTAAATAAAAATGAAGGTGTTGGATTTAGGGAACCGAGAATATTGCCTTATATGATTTTATGAATTCTCAAAATATACTTTCATATTCAACACATTTCTCATTTGGATGTTATTAACGCTGAAAAAATAAAAAAAATAATATTTGGAAAGCAATCAAATAAAGGAAATGTTCTGAACCAGTGAGCGATGTTATGTAGAAATAAATACACAGAACCACATTTAACAAACTATTATAACTACAAATATTTGGTACCCCTTACATATATATTTGACCAACGGAATCGATGTCAAGGCTCAATTCTGAAAATATCGAAATCGGAATAGACGTTGACAAATGATTATGTGAGCTTCGTGAAAAAAGAGACACGGAAAGCACCGAGGTCGGAAAAGTCGCGAAAATCAACGACAGGTGTCTCCAAATTCAAATCTATCCATAAATATTATTACGAATTTATTATCATATATTTAAAGACGACCCGAATGCGAAATTTAAAATATTCACGGATTCTATAATATTATACATAGCATTGAATATACAACGAGCGTACGTTAACATAACGAACACAACCGCTGTTCGCGTTGACAAACAAAAGAGGATATTATTGAATGTAAAACTAAGCATCTGTACAAATAAAAATTTAATTGTTCTGTGACATAATAAAATGAAAAAAAACCGAAAAAAGAGGTATTGGAGGCGCCGGGTATCGATCCCGGTACCTCTCACATGCTAAGCGAGCGCTCTACCATCTGAGCTACGCCCCCCATGTTAACGGTGCTTTGTAAATAAATTTTTGTTTACTTATTTTATCGTAGAGATGACAAACCTTTTTGTAAATGTATAAAAAATAATATAAGTTGATAAAATGTTACGCCAAAAACGTCCAGTGTCGAAAAAATGCGTGAAATCAGTCGCGTTCTTGGCACGGGTCGTTGAAGTTGTGAAACACGTTGTGTTATCTATGATTATTTTCGAATTGAGAAACACAATGTTATTTAAATAGCATTTAAACGAGTTCCTTGAAATCGGAACGGTGTTTTGAATTGTTTCGAACTACTGACTGGAATGTTGTTGATACAATTAAAGTACTTTCACTTTGGCCAGTTGACGATAAACGACCTCGAAAACATAACAACGCGAACCAGTCAAATTCGAAGTTTAAATGTTGTATGCTCGTGTGCAATATAAAAATAAAAAATGAATATGGTAAAAAATGTTTTTTAATGCTTGAGAAGACTTTTTTTGAAACGAAAAAGGGTTCTTTAATTTTTCTTTGCGATGTCAAAAACGTAATTCGGATATGAAAAAGCAAATACATTATAGGATATTTGGAGACAAATGATAAAACGTCTGGGATTATATACCTATTCCATTAGAATGAAAAATGACTCTACTATAAGAAGGAAATACTTTTTATATATCATTTATTTTCATATTATTAATGTAATTTTATTTCAGTGCCACTAAGAAAGTATGTGGGTGAATCAAGTCATTTTTGGCGACTGTCACTTTGAAATTGATTATATTCAATAATTTGTTTGCTCACCTGAAAATCAAATGACAATATTTCAATTAAATATTTTAGAAAATAAAATTTAATAATTCAAATAAAGATAAGTAAAGCTTTTTCAACAAAAACTATTGATACCCGAAAAATTATTGTCTTCAAAGCAATTAAGGACCCAATTAGATTTTTTTCACAGTAACGAATTGCAAATACTTACTTCATCCGACCATACAACACTATGTCTCGTAGCGAATACACAACAACAGTGCGTGCAAGAGCAACAACGCATAAAAACCTAATGATCATTCTCCTGCGGAGCTGATTTGACTTTTATTACGGCCATATTCGCGCCGAAAATACGAAAATAACGAAAACAACTCCCTCACTTTTACGGTTATCGCTGCCGCTGCAACAGTCAACTTTTATTAAAAAAAACCTGAGACGAATCTGACACGAATGCGTACTGAGCTTCATTCTTACAGTCCATCCCAAAAATAACATCATCCTTGAATACAAAAAAATATTTCGATTTAGATGATTAAAAATGATCTGCTAAGAATTTTGTCGATATTCGGATCGAATTTGATGTTTTAATATTTGGACATGAAAAAATATGGGTCAATCTGTACACAGGTTGGTTCCCGTTTTTAATTGGCCTCTTTTCGCCTCAGGGGCGGTTTCGTCTGACGTTAATAATTCAAGCCGGAGGCGCGCAAGGAAAATTCATTTGGTCGTTCGCACCCACTTATGCGGTGGGAAACAGGGTTTTCCTTGTAAAAAATAATTCCGGTTGAAGGATGGGAATGCTGTTTTCCTATTTTTGTTTTTTGCTCTAAGATTATTTAGGGGTCGTAAATTATGTGAGCGTGTGAATGATGTGAGTTTACGATTTGGTGTTCTGTATAAAAATGTATGGTGATGTCTTTAGAATAATTGATGATGTTAAACACGGTGAATAATTTCATACGAATTTACGAGAAAAAAAGATGATTTGTTTAGTGATAATAAAGAGTATTTGAATGAATTTTAAATAAATAATGAAATATTGATTGATCAAGAAATTAGTTTGATATTTTTCCGCTAGATGAGTTTACAAAAAATAATTGATAATGAATTCTGAAATTAAAAAAAATATATTTAAGCAAAAATAAATCGGATAAAGCAAAGTTTCAATTTTTTTGAATATTATGAATTATTTAATTCGTCAATCGCTGAATTAGTCAGGCTAGTAAATAATTAAATGACATCTATGAATAAAACAAAAAACTGTTGACAACGTCAACTATTTCATAAATTATATGCTTATTTCATCACAATATATATTTAGATTCGTATTATATTTATTCTGGCAACAAAATTTGTGTGTTTGCCATGAAAATATCCTAATGACAAGAAAATTGAATACTTCCTAAGCGGCGATAAGAATAAACTACGCACTTTTACACATCAGACGACGACAGGAATAATAATCGACCCCGTCAAAATAAGCGTATATTTCGGATATCCTTACACATTTTATATAAATATTCCATCAGAGGCATATTCACTGAGCGAAAAGAGCATTCACGCGACGAACTTGCTCATTAGGCCGTTGAGCAAATTTATATTCAGGATTTAAAGATTGCTTATATGAAGGTCGTCAACTGAAGTATGAAAAGCGGTGAAATAACGTCAGATTACATTCAACCGTTGAGCGCGAAATTAGATTCTTCCGACGACTTTCGAGCACAATCCGCAATATCGTCCTGGCTTTTAAAAGCACACTTCGTTTAATGAACACTGAAACAATGAGTGATTTTCAAAATGTCGTTACTTGCGAGCGCGTTATGCATCCGGATGATAATGCCGTTGGAAAAACTCCGGTGAAAATATCCACGACGAGGGCCATTGAATTCATTGTTCGACAAACATTCCCAGTTGTATGGCAATTTCTATGTGTTTTTCAGAGTATTTTGTATTCCAATGGTGTGCCGGCTTCGATATGCATTTTACTTTTTGGATGGATTTTTTGCGCGGAATGCGATCTTGAAAAATTGAAATTGAAATTGAAACGGAGCGTTCCGAGACGTTCGATGTGCAATCGAAACGAAAAGTTGAAAAATCGTCGTGCGGAATGTAAACGTCTGACAGACGGGTACGAAAAAAGACATTAAAGCGTTTCGGTCAATTAATTTTAAATATTTGCATTTCAAATACGAAGTTTTTTACATTTTGAGAATTTCCTTTTGAGAAATGCGTATTTCGTATATTTATTTCTTTGAGTAATTTTGTATTTGTGCTAAGCGATCTGAATCGGTCACGCGTAATAAATCTAGATTACGGATTTACAAAAAATATGATCAATAATTCAATATTTCAATATTATGTATGTACTACCAATTGGTTACTAATAAATTTTATTATAGTATAATTTACAGCATAAATTCACAATATAATCAAAAGAAGTTTTGGAATTTTATTTTAACTTTTTTACTTTTAAAGAACTGTATACTGAAAACTAATCCTTGTAATGTGGTTTAAGACCAATCGTTAAGCCTTTAATTTAGTATGATTGCATTATTATAAAATATATTTTATAATTTAAAAAGTCTGTTATAAAATCTCGAAACGTTTCATTAAGCTTAATTTATTGATAAAAATGTAATTTTCTCGCCAAACAGTGAGTTAACGGAAAAAATAATTTTTGGGCCAAAATGAAAATTTAGTATTATATTTCAAAAATATTCTGATAATATGGAATAATGAAAATATATTTATTTCATACTAAAGAAAGTTATATTTCATAGATGTTTCCCGAAGAAAAGAAAAGAAAGAATAAAATCTCGTAAAAGAAATCTAATTTGCGTCGTAATGAAATTATGTTTATTACTGTGCGTAACGGTTGCGTTTGTTTCTTTTAGTGTCTTCTGAGTTTTTTTGATTATATTACAATTTGTTGGGTAAGCATGCGCAATTTTCGTGAAAGTCTCAAAAGTAAATTTGCGCGGAATAAATTTAAATATTCAATACATCGCGGGTGTAATAAACTGGTGATGAATGCGTCTTTTGTAAATATTGGAACTGCGATATGAAAGAATTGATGAAATTTTCAACATCCATCTTGTTGAGTGTGTTCAAAAATATCTTTCACTAGGCTGAACTCAGTATATCGTGCCCGCGGTAATACATACTTTATGTATGGGTTCAATTTAACCATACAAAATACCTCGCATATTTTGTAAGTCAGCATATCGATTAAAATGAAAATAATTTATAAGTTAATTAAGCGAAGACCTATCAAACCAAAAAATAGCACGATTTACATATAAAAGTTATGTATATATTTTGCAGCAATATAATATGTTTTATAAAGATGTGTTCACCTGAGGTATTTTGAAGAGTCTCAGAAGATTGGCAACTTGTACGCTGGTGACGCTGGAAGCAGCTCCCACAACTCCGGATATTACTTTCTTCACTTGAGTCTTGTTGCAGTGATATTCTGCACCATCGATGTTGCTTATTGATCCTGAAAAATGGTAAAAAGCATCATTTAAGTTAAATTGTAAGTCTATTACGTTGGAATCGATGTCGTTGATACGTTTGGATTTTTAGGACTTTGACAACTTTGATATTGGTTATTTCAATCGAGGTAAAAAATATATATATATTATAACATAAGAAGGAAAAGAAATCTGTTAATTTAAATTCAAAATATAAACTGTGAGAAGTATCTAAATTTAAAATTAAGTTGCATGTCGGGGACTAGGGATAACTAGATTAAAACAAGTTATCTAATTATTACGGTAGCGTACCGAGCTAGACAATGTTTATCTAGGATTCTCTCTAGCTCAAATTTCATTATATGTTGAAAAATCAAGCTGAAAAGAAAACAGTTACTGAAATAAACCTTAGTTTGTCATATGGTCTTAATTTCAAATACCTTATAATTTAATAAGTCATTATTTAATCATGATATCTTATTTATAACATAAATTATTTTCAGAATATCAAAAAGGTAATCATTGTAAGTAATGAGTTTTCACATGCTCAAACGCTTTGAAGCAAATTTAATATAACATAATGGATGCAATTACATTTTTTACGATTCGAAAGCCTCAAATATATTTTATTTTGAGCCAGTAGCGATTCCCTTTCAAGAGAATTTTCTGCGAAGACTAAATTTTATATATTTCAAAGGATCCTCAGCATTAAATATGTGGAATTTAATAAGGGAAATTAGGGATATATTGAGCGTAAAAACGGTATAGAAGTGCTTCCCGACGAATTCATCCGCGTACATATCACACAAAAAGCATGTATTTTTGCTATAAAAGTAAACACACGCAGACCGCTAAATATTTACGAAGCTTTTGAAGTTCTCTGCGAAATACGAATAAGCGACTAGAGCATTCAGACGTACAGATGAAACACAGAAAAAAAAACAAAATATTTCGCCGATCAACTTTACAAAGGAATGTTCCGGTCAAAGTTGTGTCCTGTTCCGACGCAGTTTGTGCTTCTCACAGAAGGGTCACGATACTTCAAAAAGATAACTTCTTTAAGTGAAATGACACATTTTTTGTTACCGATATAAAACGCACGTCAAAAAAGATCTTTCCGTACGAAATGCTCACATTTCTGAGGGTCTCACGATCCGTTGAAATATTGAATGTTTTCTAATAAAACGAAACACATTCGAGGATTTCCGTATATTGAACAAATATATTCAATATAAGCATTTATTCTCTATCTATGAAGCGATTTTAATACGAAGCGCAATGCTGCATTTCGAATCCAGCCCGACAATAAAGACAATTGATACTGTGAACTACTTTGCATCGAAATGAAAAATCTCACGAGTTCGTAATGTATGCTAAATTGTGCTGCACTTATTCAAAAAACGTTTTTTTAGCAATTTGATAAAAGAAACTGAATAGCGGAATTATAGAGTAGTTATTTTAGTCAAATTAGAAACGATTTCCAATAGCGTCATACGCGTTAATTATGAAGAGCATCAATATTAATTAAATTAGCGATTCCGTTTCAGATTTCAAATTGAAATTAAGCAATGGAACCATATGGATCATATATACCTATATATTATTGATACCTAAACATAAAAATCAATACTTCTGAGGAAAAAATTAATAGAAATTTTATTCTGCAAATTTTACACTCGCATGTTTATTCTAAAATTCCAAGTAAAATACACTTTTTTTTTCAAAATACGACCACAGATATGGATTTGAGGCCCATATTGGTCCAGAATTTTCTATATCCAAAATGCAGAGTCAGATTTCGATGTAAGCGAAATCGTGGAACATTTGCAAACATCATCGGCGTTCGCGGCTCATTCAATTAGCGATATCGGCTCGGTTTGATTTTCGGGCCACGGCAGTTATAAGGTTAACTAAGTCGTTCAACTAATCTGCACGTTTGCCGCTACTAAATATGCGACGTTATGAAGGAGTGTGTGCTTGGAATTTGCCTTCAGTGATGTAAACTGATGGTTGTGAAATTTTAATGATAATGTTTTGTTTGATAATTGTAAAGTATGTAACATTTTGAGTTCAGGTTTAGATACTTCTAGAAGCATGAATGTTTTCGGTAATGAATCGTTGCTCAATATTTTAAATCTAATGGTAAGTAATATTAACCATTAATTACATGTATCGAAAGTTAAACGAGTTTGTTGACTCGTTTTATTTATATAACGGTTTTATTTTTAATTTATTGGTTTTTAGATCAGTTATGTTGTGAGTGATTATGCAAATGATATGAACGATAATAAATTAGGAAACATGAAAATGTGCTAATCATTACTCAAATTAATGGATCCATTATAATTCTAATAATTTAATAAAGAATGCAAATTGAATTTTCATCAAAAAAATAATGGTACAAAATTGAAAATATATGAAACTTTAAGTAAACATAGGAGGCCAAATTTAGCGTAATTTTCATTTACCAGTAATTTGGTAATTTTTTTACTAACGTTCGGTTTTAGTTATTTTTTTTACTAATCACAAAATTTTGTGAAAAACTGGATATAATAACGAAAAACTAAAACACCGTAAACATTCACAACCCATTTTTTTAAAAGTATTTTCAAAAAAAAAACAAACAATGTTTTTCAAAAAAATTGTGCATAAAATTTTTCATACTTATTCAAGGAAAACATGATTATATTTTATAAAAACGTCCCATTAAAACTATGAATTCAGAGATTTAATAGGTTTTTTAATACCATAAAATATTAGTTGTTGAAATATAATAACAATTATGTTTTTTTTTATAAGAAAAATATAAATATTTTATCTACACAAAATTAAATTTAAATAAAGGCAAAAACGATTTAGTATGCAAATATAATCAAATTTTTGAATGTATTATACAACCATATACTTAAATTATAATAAATACTAACTTGGCATTTAATTTTAATGTATAATATTAAATTTAAAATACGGTTTTGAATTGAGTTTTTATAGTGTAAGCATATTATTTTCAATATAAGGGATGAATGGAAATGATAATCGGTCGATAAAAAGATAGGAAAATCTATTGAAATTGGTAATATTAAAATTAATTGTATGCTTTTTTCACGCATGGCAAATGAAATTTTCTGTACAAAAAATATTTTTTCCCCATTTTCATTAAATATTTTTCATCAAAGAGGTTTTTTAAACAAAACAAAAATGAAAGACTGTTTTATTACATTATATAAAATCAGATTCAGAAGGGGATTGAATTATTGTCCGTAATATACTCAGTAAATATCCTATTATCCTATTATCTCATAGAATTCAAGTCGCATGATTTGAATAAAGATTGTTTTCAACCAAATTTTTATATTTAATTTGTATGTATTCATTTTTATAAGGAGAGTACATATGAAAATCAAATCGGAAGCAAGCTATATTAAATTTATGTTGGTTTAATGTCAATATTGTAATTTGAAATTTGCTGATGACGATAAAATGTATTATAAAAGAATTTGTAATATAAAAAATAATCAATCATTGTCATGGTTATGGAAAATTAAAGAGAGTCGTTTTATTTGACTTACAATTAGACCCATCTAAGGATAGAAACGATTTATTTATTACTCTTTGGAAAACCCCTCAACATTTGGTAACATAACAGAATATGTTAAATACACTAACTAAGTAAAAAAGATATTTAAATGAACGACAATTAAAGAGAAGTATTAAAATAATATATTTCATAAATAATAAATTGATAATACGGAAAGCTTGCATATCACTGTTCTAAATCAAATCGAATTAGGAAGGCTTGAGGGCGTGCTCCGACGCCGTTAATAACGTATCACAACAACGGCGTGCCGTCTTCGCAACGGGCGAAAATGTCGAATTATATTTACGTTATAATAAATAAATATATCGCGAGCAATATAAATATATAATACGGATTTGCGAGATGCGGGTTCGCGATACGTGCAAATCGAATTGTCAACTACACGATCCGTAAAGCGAAAGGGGGGGAAAAATCGTCGGAAAAAATGGGGAGTTTTCCTCGTTTAATTCACGCGAGTTTCGACCAATCGTTTTATTTTATTTTTTTACATTTTGTCAGAAACGTATGCGTTTTTGTTACATAGGGAAAAGAGAATTTTTTTTATAATAGTAATATATAAATTAAATTTTTAACGTTTTTCTTAAAATGTTTTTCATGAAACGGATCGGTTTTGCGATGTGTGATTTTTTACCTTATATCGAAATTATTTAAAAATTGTGAAGTGAAATTTTTTTTCCTCGTTATATTTTGTACCGAAAAATATGGATGAAACAGTGAACAGGATAGTAATATTGGAAAGGAAGAAAGTGCTTCGTATAAAATGGCAAAATTTGAAAGTGTCTCTGGGACTACACCCGTGGGGAAACGGAGCCGTTCACGATTCCAAATGACAAATTGCTTTTGAAAAATATGCAGAATTTTCAAAGATTCCTTAGAAGGCTGTAGAACGTTGAAAGTTTACGAAAACGAAAGGTCAATGGTTCAAGTGAAACGCTACCCTAGTTAAGCGCTCGTCAGTTGTCGAAAACGTCTTTCTTACACGAATTTCCCGAAATTCCGTCCAAACTATAGAATCGATTTTTTTTAGAAAATCATGCGATTATTTTGCTCCGCAAATTTTCAATATATCTCACCTAAATATTAAATGAGTTTATCGATTAAAATCAGCATAATGCAATAACGATAAAGCGATTTATCGGAACTTGTACTTTATTCTAATTACTCAATTTTTGATCAGTCAAAATTTCAAATTTAACTTATCCAATTGAGGTTAAGTACCTGATCAATCTATCAAAAGCATCTACCGAAGACTACATTAATAATAAAGGTAACACCGTCACGTAGACTTTCTAATTTATCTAAGAAACCAAAAAATCTCGAATCCTTGTTTACACGTTACGTCAGCTTATGTTTGAACAACTTTTCCAAAGATGGGGAAATTGAAAAACTTTTGAGGACAAAGTATTGAGCTACTTCGTCGCTTTTTGAAATCTTTGCCTGCGAAATGAACGTCACCGGTAATTTTCAGACGTCGGTTGGTTTGGCGAAAATTCGCTCTTTCATACATCCTTTATGCATTATTTGCATGAAAGAATGATTGGATTCTGCAGCGAAAGATATAGTTGCAACTATTTAAAATTCAGTCCCAAGTGGAAATTTTAAATGCAAATCGAACCAAGTTCTATTGGGATCTCTTTTGGTTTTCTTTCGGTTTCTTGAAATTTGATGCGAATTTCATTTGCATTGCTTCGAGGGCTGCTTTATGTGTATACCCTTTGAAAAACTTTAAGCTGCTTTATCTTAAATGGTATATACGTTCTTAACTTTGAAGAATTAACTTGAGGGGTCGAGATAGCGGCAGATGAAATCTGTATTGTTTCAAATGTTTGAGTTTCGATCAAAATTACGTCGGTTTTATATTATTACGGATCTCTAAATCGAAAAGTTTCTTGGTGCCCGTTCGAATTTCGCGCCCGAATATACGCGTAGCATAAAATCTCCGAGGTTAATAAAAAAGAATAGAGCGGAGCTTTTTCTTATATTTTTCGTTTACGTTGTACTCCATTTTACCTCATTTTGTTTTATCGAAATTCTCGTATTCCCAAAAAACAATCTCAGTATTCATTTTGGGATTTTCAATCCAATCTTTTTCATACACGAGAAAAATTTATTGTAAGAAACCAATATAGAGTGGGCTCGTTAAATATTCAACGCGCGTATTTGAACATTAATCGAAAAAAAAAAAAAACGGATACGTTTTCTCGATTATAAAAAAACGAAGTCTCTATCATTGATTACAGGACTATTCCAAAAATAAAGCTTAATTGTAATTTAACGCCTTTTCTTTTTTTTCGTGTTAAAAAAAATCTGAAGATTTCAAAGGAGATTTCAAATTGATTACCAAAGTGAGAGAGCGATTTTTCGCAAAATTAAAAAGTGTTCTAAAAGGGAAGCGAGGCTTTTGTCGCGCGGTGAAATTCCTTCAATTAATCCAGATAATTTCGCCGCCCACCGAAATAATAATCCGCCTTTCGCGAGAAATAATAATTAAAGTTATAATCGGCGGGACTTGTCCGGCTTCCCATAATGATCCGCACATCAAAGCGGGACAAATAACGAAGGAGTGAGACCCTGTCTCGTGGGAACTTTCATCAAAGGGGAACCGGTTGCGAATTTTCGATATGACTGTGGTCGAAATCAATTTCGCGACTCGCGAATATTTTTCTGTCCGGGTTTCGTGTCACCGCCGATTGCGGCTTTGTTTAACTGTAATTAAAATTACCTTAAGCAATTTAAAAGGGAAACTTTTCCCGGAGGGCGATTACGTTCGGGGTCCCGTTTCGCGGGATCCCAAAAAGCTTTGTTGTTGTCTGAAAAAAAAAGGCTTTTGTTCATCATTAATTAAAATATTTTTATTAGTCGCCTTCTTTTATGTGCTAGATAATTTTCATAATAAAGTACGTCAAAATTTACTTTTCATATGAAAATAAACAAGTTCTTGTGTATAAAACTACGACAAACTCGGAGATATGTTTAACTCTTAATTTTTGATAATGAGTCATGAATAATTATGATAATTATTATATATAATATTTTCATCATATACAAGTATCTGTGATTATTATTATTTTTTTTATAAAACAACGATTAAAATATTTTATTATATAAATTAAGGCTTATTGAATAAATTTCTTCAATTTTTCAAACCAAAGCATGCCGTTTATTAAAAGAGCTGTTAACGCTGAGCACAATA
>JAOXNN020000052.1:4534982-4562937 GCA_028571205.2 Hydropsyche betteni | reverse complement strand
TTTGAAAATACTTCATGGCACTACTCATAATGTAATTCGATCACGCAAACAATTTTTGAATCAACAAATAACCGCTAGTGACGAATACGCAAAAAAATTACACGAAGACGCATTTAGTGGCCGCAAGAAGGTCGCTTTCTTAGATCTTTTACTATTAAGTAAGACCCATGAAGGTCAACCTCTTTCTGACAACACAATAAGAGAGGAGGTTGATACTTTTATGTTCGAAGTGAGTTTTTAAATATTTTAAAAAATTTTCAAAAATCATTCATTTCAGTAAATTTTTATTATTTTTTTATTTAAGGGTCATGATACTACTAGTTCAGCTCTGAGTTTTGCTTTATATTTGTTGGCTAACAATCCGGCTCAACAAAATTTAGCTTTTGAAGAACAATTTTCAATGTTTGGAAATGATTTGAAAAAACAGCCTACTTATAGAGATTTACATGATATGAAATATTTGGATAGAGTTATAAAAGAAACTTTACGTTTGTATCCATCAGTGCCATTATATGGAAGAAAAATTAAAAATGATTTAAAGTTGCCAGGTAAAGTTTAATATTTAAGATTTTTATTGTTTGAGAAATGTGCATGAAACTATAAATTTTATTATAGATGGGAGAATATTACCAAGCGGTGCTTTTATAGGACTTCAAATTTATTTTATGAATAGGAATCCAAAGTATTTTCCGGATCCTTTAAAATTTGATCCAGACAGATTTTTGCCAGAAAATGTTCGAAATAATCATCCATTTTTATATGTTCCGTTTAGTGCTGGTCCGAGAAATTGCATTGGTAATAAAATAATATTAGTTGCGTTATAGTTAAAGTATGTTAATTTATTCCAACATAGTATTGTAACACGATGTCTTTTACAGGTCAAAAATTTGCTGTTTTGGTATTGAAATCGGTTTTATCGAAAATACTACGAAATTATGAATTGTTTAGTGCTGGTTCAGATTTTGAACCACTTTTAGCGAGTGAAGCAATTCTTAAATCGAAAAATGGGATCAATTTGCAATTCAAGAGCAGAATTTATGAAATGTATAATCCTATTTGCGAATTAGTAATTTTGCAAAATAGTATTTAATTATGAAAATTTTATATAAAATTATATTTTTTGACTCATTAATGTATCAAATATAATATAATATTTTTAATAAAATCAATTTATATGTCACAATTATACGTAGATAAAAAAAATTGTATTCTAAATTTTTTCCCATATAAAAAAACCAATCATTCTCGATGAAAACACCACAGAAAAAATAATACTTGAACTATGAAACACTTAAAATCTTCATTTTTTTAAAGCAAACATGATCAAGGCTAGATAAAATAATAAAGTAATGTTATAAAACAGGTACTATGTAATTAACGAAAATAATGTAATTATTTAAATGACAAAGCCTGTATAATTGATATCATATGATATTCGATAACTTTCTAGAACAAGTTCTTAATCACCTTTTAAATCCGTATCCCGTAAACCCCTAAACCGAGAAACCCGTATCGAAAATCATGTGATGACATTATTGAAATAGCCCTAAGCAAATTAAATGTATATAAAAGCCACAAACAAAACTGAATAAACAATCAATAGAATTCATAATCCATATTCCATTGTCCAACCTCTTTTGACATAACCAAAATCTGTGAGCTTCTTATTTCATCAATCCCTGGACAACCCCTGAACATCTGAACCCAGCACGGTTAACAGTAATCTAAGAATTTTATTTGAAATAAATAACTATTATATTATTTTGAATTGTCAAGAGTTTCACATTAATGAGTAATTAAATCAAAAAATTGTATATCCGTTCGCTACTGCAATATTTTATGTCAAAAATCTAGCAGGAGTATAAATATTTGATGGAAAGGAATTAAAGCGAGTCACAATCTTCGTTTTGACTCTTTCGAGTTCTTTGAATCCTCGAGAACGTTTATTATTTGTCGATAAGATTTTCCAGGCTTTTATTTTTACTGTGTTTTTGAAAAAGCATTTTAAGAAATTGAATCATAAAATTTACAATAAATAGGCTAATTTTCTAATATTTTATAACATTTATAAATTTTTCACTACAGAAACACATTCAATAGTCATACAGATTATTCATAGTTCATAGGAAAGAGTAGATACTTTTGAAAGTATTTCGCAGCGTCACAAACCGACTGACACAGATAAGGAAGCCTGCACTGAAGGACTAAATCGCCAAAGAAGACGATTTTGAAAAAAAGCTAACGAGGGCGCTTTCAGAGGCTGTAAGACGGTCGCCTTCTCAGACTTCCTGCTCATGAGTAAAGCGCCTGAGAGAGAACCTCTTTTCGACGAGGTTGTTAGGGAAAATGTTGACACTTTCATACTTGAACAAAGTAAAGACATCTATGAAATGAAATTATTTGCAAATTTTAAAAATTTGAAAGTTATTTGTATGAGTTTTGAATTGATAAACATCTTATTAACAAGATATTTTATACGCAGAGCGCCCACTTTGAATGATAATGAGAGTATAAGAAATTTCACGAGCATTGAAAGTTGATGTTACGAAAGAATTATATAATTTTTCAGAGGGAAAAATATTCAGTAATTTAAAAATGTTTTTATTATTAGTGCAATGATTTTTATTATTATATTATTTTCATATGTAAAATAATCAACATCTTTATTTGGAATCAGTATTGATGGAATGTTTTTGTCACATTTGTTGAGTGGAATAAAACAGAATCGTAAAATGGCTTAAATTATTATTGGAACATACACTGTATTTATTGTGGAAAATAAAAAAAGGAGACTATATTTTTAAATTAAATATAACGGATAGATTACGTCAACAAGAATTTCATGTTAATATGTATTGAAATTGAAAAATCGTATATTCTTTCAAACCTGAAATATTTCACGTCAAAAACTGAGTAGAAGAACAAATATTTGATGGGAAGGAATTAAAGCGAGGCACGATTTTCGTTTCGACTCATTCAAGTCCTTCCGATTTCGAAGAACGTTTATTGTTCGACGATGACATTGTCGAGGCTTTAGTATTTGTACTGTATTTTTGTCGACAGTTGTTTACTGACAGCCTTCTGGAAGGTTCCGGCACGATTAATATCATGAAGCCTACCAGACGAATTGAAAGGAACCAGCACCCGTCAAACTTTTTCATGAAATATCCTATTTCCAACCAATAGGAACCGAAAAAACTGCTCACAGTCCATCAGCAAAGCGGCCGGTTCCCCTTTGGGAATTATCGTTTCGAAGGATTCGCAAAATTCGAAAAATTTCGACTCACGCGCCACGGAAAAATTCGAACCGTCTCTAAATGAAAACTTTTTTGACACGTAATTTCCTCATCGTAATTTATGTATTGAGTCGGCGACACCAGACGGAAATAAAACGTTGGTTGAAATTCGAATAATGTGAGTCTTTCACGTGCACGCTTCAGACAAGGCATCGGTACGAAGGACCTTTTATTTTGCGTATATTTAAATGTTCTCGGTGCCAATTCGAATTTCGAATTTCGAATTTTGTTTACACTCAAAAGCGAGGTCCGGTAACGAGAAACGTCAGACAATTCAAGCGAATTCGGCGCCGTCGAATATTTCGAAATGAACAAAGACGTGACGCGAGTGTTGTTCATAAAACGCGAAATCCGAATCGAGATTTGAGTTTTGGTTTAATTTCCTCGAATTTGTAGTGGTGTATATGACTGGTATTCGTTATAAACAGGTGAAGAGTTCATGTGCTTAAATAAGCAGAATGTAACCGAGTACACGGTATGCCAATTGCATTTACATTGTTTTGCGGCGAATGTAAATATATATAATTTATAGACATGTACTACGGTTGAATTATGTAATGTTACTACAATGGATGTGTTTCAGAATATACAGTAAGTAACATTAAATTATAGCTGGTACAACGTAGAAGTTATCCGCTTAGAAATTTCCGAGAAGCAAGTTTTCGAATCGTTGAAAACTACACGACTTATGACACGTAAAAATAATTTCAGAATGTTATTTTATCGTGTAAAATATTTCGAATTAAAACAATAATACAAAGAAATGATAATATATTACATGATATATTTTAAATTTTATCCAAGATGTATATCTTTGATAAAATTCAGTGCTTTTCATACATAAATAGATTACATTGTGTAATTAACGTCGTCTGACATCGTTTTCTTTGAGAGAAACTAGCGCAATTTACGTGCATAATTCTAGTTGAAAACGCGTATGATATTTGTTTCCAGATTTTAACTCAAAAAGTGACTAGTATGATATTTTAGAAGATTTTTTTCAAGTCAAATCATATTATAAAAATATTTTTTAAATGAAATTTTTTTCAATTATTATATTTAGTTAGGTCGCTAAATGTGAAAAATAAATGTCTAAAGATGATTCTGCTGAAAAATTTAAAAACGAATATAACTCTTTATGCGGCATAATTCTTAAACGTTATGAGAATATAAAATATCTTAATTTCAGAGCTAATTTTTTCACATCAAAAATTCAAAAATCATATCATAACAAAGTGCTAATGTATTCTACATAAAAACTGTGGAAAAATATACATTATTTTTCAATTTATGCTCGACGTTTCAGCATAATTTTACATTACACTCACATGATTCAAAATGTAGGTCAAAACAATTAGGATGAAAAATTTCAGGCTTGAATCAAATATTTGAAACACGGGAAGCAGAATCATATTTCCAACAACAAACTATCATTAGAATTAAGTGATGTTAAGTGGAACTGATACTCTGATAGGCACATGATGTTTTTTTTTCATTTATCACTCAATCAACAAATATTATCTAGGTTGCACATGATGACAATGATAAATGATTCAACCTTGTAACATGTTAGTTCTACCCAATCTACAATTGGCACAATCAATATAACCAATAAAATGATCATTTAGCAAACGATGTTTAAAAAAAAGGAAAAGTAATCAATTTAAAGTGAAAAATAACAGTATTACACTGATATATTGGAAAAATCTTCTATTGATGATGATTTCAAACCAAACTATAACCATAATCGTACCAAACCATAACCATAACCATACGAAACCATGACCATACTAAATCATACCAAACTATACCAAACCATAACCATCTCCATGACACGACAAAATGTCTGCGTTTTGTCGAGTGGACATGTCGTTCGTGTACATTAAGTTGTTGAAAATTTTGCTGTGGGAACATCAACATCACTATCAGACCAATCAAACTTCACATCTAACATTAAAAATAATAAAAAAAACAACCGAATTCGCAACCGAAATCCCACAATCGTCAAGAACCAGGTAAAGAGACGCGAGAGCGTTTACACGTCGGCACCGGCTAAAATGACAAATCGCGCATCCGGCACAGAGACTCGCGCCATTTGTCACGCAGGGCGCCAACCGCCGCCGGAACAAACGGAGCCCGCGACGAAAGCAGGCGCGACAACGTGGCGGAGCGGGCCGATTGTCGGCCATTAGCCGACCTGCCGCATTGTTCGGCGAAGGCTCGTGACGAGGCGAATTGCGCCCGTTTTCTTTAAGGGATATTGTTGCGAATGGGTGTGGAAGGCGTTGAGGGAAATTGGTTTTTCGTTGGTTTGGGTGTTTTGAATTTTTTTCACTGTGTTTTTCAAAATTATGCAACTTGTGATCGAATCTTTCTGATGTACTTTGGGAATTCTCGTATTTTATTTATTCCATATATTCCAGGTAGATATAAATTTATGTACTAAAAATTAATTCTTATCGAATCAATTTTGATTATTTTTTATCATCGTCATCAATTTTATAGCGAGGTCTTTCCTATGTTCGTTAGAAGTTCGAGAATTTAATTTTATTATGTAATGATAAAGAAAATAAATTTGAATAAGTTTGAAAAATAAAAATTATTCGTTGTCTAATAAAAAAAAAAAAACGTAGGCTTTCAATGTTGTTTTGACGTTGACTTGTTGAAAAAAAGTAGTTATATACATTTTATATATGAACCGTTTAAGTATATGAAAAAATGAATATTTGTACTATTATACTAGGTGGAAGTTTTTTATATGCCTAACTTTGTAGATGATAAAGTTGTAAGTTTTATGTATTTGAGATAATATCGCAGTTTTGAAAGAAAATTCTGACAAAACTTCTTAATATAAATTTCGACATTTTTTTAAAATAATTTATTCATGATAACTGTTGCATGTTTAATTCTTCATATGTGATATTAAGTTTTATGATGATCAGTTTGAAAAATATACAAGAAATAAAATAAAACATATAAAAATGTGACGGATGTGAAAAAAAAATTATCACGACTATAAAAAATTTGAAGTGGACGACTGAGAAAATATTGACATAAACCATTACTATGAGTTTTCAATTTGGCAATTCATCGTAGAACACAGTTGTTCAAATATTTATATTATTCATTTTTATAAATTATAAATCAATGAAAAACTATAAAAATTTGAAAACGATCATACGAATATTAAGTACTTGGGAGTAAGTAATTTATTATGGGAACATTTGTAACATCGCGTAATCTAAAATAGAAAAAACGGGCAATTCAACGAAAATTCGCTTATATGAAAAAAAATTGATACAAATTTCATACGTTTCAGTGGCAATTAACTTTTTTGAGTGTTCTTTCATGAAAATAATTATGGCACATACAAAAAAAGCTTTTGCGGCTGAAGTCCGACGATAATGTTTCCAACATTCTTTCCGACCCGATGAATGTATCGAACGTGTGTATGTATGTTCACTTTCAGCGGCAGTGTTTCATTAACGATAAAATCAAATATTAACGATCGCGTTTCGTATTTATGTCGTGACTTCGCCAAGCGACACTTTTGGTGTTAATATTCTTTAATATCGACTAAAATCTGTACATGCAAACTAGATATCGAATACAAATCTGGACTAATTAGTTATTTATCCAAGCATAGCTGATTTATAGATATTACTTTAACGATAATCTGGTATTGTATAATTTTAGTATAATATTTGTAATGCGAATATTTCACAGAAAAAAATTGGCATGGTAGTTATACTGGCAATTGTCAGTCGAAAGTATATAAAATTTTCATATAATACGTTATTCGCTTCCATGTATTGTCAATATTTAATATGCTTTTGCAACGCACATGGTGCACGCATCGGATACAAAAATCGATTTCAAATATTTTTTTCACACGTGAAACATACATGGACAAAACGCGCGGTATATGATTTTCGATACAGTTTTTCCCGCGTATTAAAAATAGGCATTCAATATGCGAATTTCATTTTGACGTATTAAAAAATAAAATTTAACATGGGCTCTGCAAATGACAACATTTCGACCGAATGAATGAAATTTCCAAGTTGAAAATACGACGGAATTTTGTGCGAAAACATCGTAATTTAATAAATGCTTATGCGGTATAATAATTTTGTTGTGGCGGCGCAAAATTTCACGAAAACTAAAACAATTTTTTTTAGCGAATCTGTAAAAAAAATCGAGTCTCTCGAGTGAAACTAAATTTGAATTGATAATTTTAGGATTTGATTAAGCCGCGAAGACGAGTATGCTTCAAAGGAATATAAGAGGATATACACATGAAAAAAAAGAAAATTACTCGAGAATCCTGCATCAAATGTTAATTTATGGCATTGCGCGAACAGGCGAAATATATTACTTATTTCGCGTTCTGCACAGGTACGGAAGACGTAAAGCAGCGAGTGTATAAAAGGACGTACGTACACATGGGTAATATTGTGAAAAACAAGTACGTTTTTTCCCTTTAATATTATATTTACGTGACGTATATTTAATGCTCGAGCATAAGGTGAGGCGTATGCACGAAAAAAAAACCCTTCGCGGTTATCTTCGCGCGCCAGGCTCCCTCGTTTCGTCTAAAACCCTTTTTGTGTCGGGAAGATTTCGAAAATATATAGTGTGCGAAATTATCGTCGTTGTGTGATAAAGATGGAGCATGAACGATTCGCCCCTCTTTCGAAATCGCTGTCTGTAATAATTATTTTGAAAGAGCCGTTGTTGTATAAAAAACGAAATAGATAAGTGAAGTTTGTTGTTATGATTTATCATTAAGGTCATTACCCTGACTCTCGTTTTTCTTATCTTACATAAATAAACATAAACTAAAATCAAATTCTAAAGTAAAATCAACAGTTCTTTTATTTGGAAGTTTAAAGGTCGTCGCTGTTAGTTCTTGTGTGTTAAATCGGTGGAAAAATGAAGTGTTCTATTTGAACGTTTTCGTAGCCGAGTGCTTTATAGTGAAAATGTAATGCGCGTAAAATTTCTTTTGTATCCGTGCGGTGCATTTTGTTTTGTGAAATGTTGTATTATGAATGTAGGGATCGGGATTTTTCTTCAGAAAAAACGTGCTTTTAAAACGAAGTTTTTCAGATGTTGAATAGAAATGCGGCTTAAAAGCATGAAAGCATTGTGAGTTTCTTTGACGTTTGGAGTGTACTATTATAAATTAGTCTCTGTATTGCTTTGTGACTAAAAAGAGATGTAAAATGAGGCACAAACAATTAAATTTGCTGTAATGCATTTGGTATTTAATTACAACTTTTTACAAATTGATAAAACCGATGTCATATTCATCTAAAAATAAACGTTTTTCTATCTGAAAAAGGAATGTTAAAATTCTGTATTCTAAGTGATTTTTAATTAGGTAAAGTTATATTCAGGACACAGAGCATTTACATGAAAATTTCGTCTCCTTCACAAACAAAATTATGAATTTTATTAAGCATAATGACGCTAGTTAACATAGAGTTGAAATTTGTGAAAAATTGTGTTATGTACGTTGAATCAAAATCGAACATATTTATAACTTTTAATGATGCTGATACTCAACGAAGAGTTGAGGAAATTCAACACGATCTTCCTATGGACATTTTCATATATTATATATATACACGCCAAAAGTTAAATAAAGTTGTTAATTAAAATACGTTAATTGACTGACACATGGTTGAGAGACATTTCTGCCGATTCGTATACGAACACTTAATTCAATGTTAGTATTTCCAATTAAAATTTTTGAACCCTCAATGCATAAAATATTGTTATTCTGGAATTTAATCGCGGAAACACCCTTGATTGCGGATGCGACATATTAATGAAATACGTGAGCTTGCGCATAGTTGTAAGCATTATAGGTTCATATTTCTAGTGGGAAGTGTTAACAAACTTGTGCAACACTTAAACGAAAATCTTAAGATTTGAAGTATAGCGCGAAATTAACTTTGCGACTGGCGTTCGTCACGAGATTTAAAGCTTTTGAAGTTCACCCGGGAAAGGAGACATCAGAACAGAAACGACAGGGATGAGAAAGTTGGTCGTGAGAATCCAGAATAATCTCCTCTAAGCTTGTTCCCTTTGTGAGTAATTATTTAGTTTGGCTCGCCCTCACCATCGAAAAACTTTCAAATAAAGCACAACGAAATCCGAACTTTCCACGGTTTCCTTACGGTTTACCTGCATTCAAAATTGTTCGGAAACGCGAAAGAAATTAATTTGTTTCGTTCAGAAGCCCCTCGACCATTCGATTCTATTGCTTTCTTTTTG
Organism: Hydropsyche betteni; assembly: GCA_028571205.2. Taxonomy (NCBI): domain Eukaryota; kingdom Metazoa; phylum Arthropoda; class Insecta; order Trichoptera; family Hydropsychidae; genus Hydropsyche; species Hydropsyche betteni. The sequence continues at coordinate 4,553,356 of JAOXNN020000052.1, read as the reverse complement.
TCGAAATTGGGTCGTAAAAATATAATCGGGGTCGGTATTTGCGTTATTGTTCGGAGGGTTTATTGCGAGCATGGATGTTTACTGAAGTAATGGAATTACACGCAAAACAAAATAGCCGGGTGAAATATGTACACAGCGGAAATGAAATAACGAAAGCGAAAATGAGTTTGAGGTACCCCTTAAAAAATGGACCATGAAAAACCGTTAACGAAACCTAAAGTTTTATCGTCCGTTTTCTGAACGTGGAAAATGAAAAAAAGTAATCGTGCGAAATCATGCGATTAAATTGTTTCGAGTGTGTAATTTGAACGAATAAAATTGTCCACTTCATGATTTTTTGATGAAAGTGAATAGGCTAGAAATTGATCAATTGCCTGAATTGTTCTGTTATTTGTGAGTGGATATTTTTATTCATAGAAATTAATTGAAAATGTCAATTTGTAAAATAATATTCTAAGGAAAAGTATATATTTGATTTTTTTTTATAATTTGGAGAATTCTTTAAATTTGAATTGATGCACAATTTATGAAATTTTAATATTCATTTTCTAAGCTCTCATATAAAACTTGTACTTATAAAAGGCATGAAAGAAGTTTTTATCTTCATTTATTTACATATTTTGAATACTTCAGTACTCAAAAAACGTATAATAACACGAAAAAATATATTTCGAAAAAGAAAAAGCGTACCAATAGGTGAATAATTTTTTTATTATAAGTAGTCACTTTAATATTAGACATTCTTGCTGAAGACAACGCAGACAAACTTCCAAAAAAAATTTCATTTCGTAACACATAAAAAAATCTTGCATTTTTTCATACAAAAAAATCTCTTCAAATTTTCCCACATTCTCCACAACCATTATAAAACACTGATTGATTTCAAGAGCGAAACCCCCTCCGATTCCGACTCCGGCCCGAACCGTTCACAAAAATGAAAATCACACACACAAATCACAAAGTCGAACACGATTCGAGTTTAATTGCACTCAAAAACGAGTAATTACCATCGATTGCACGACCGACGACGGCAATTCGACGTGCGTCGTTAAACCACAGTACGAGCGAGTGCGCAGCCACGACAGCATTACCATTCCATTTTTTGCCCCTCGAAGCACAACGGATATAAATTCGAGGCTATTAAGCGCGCAGAAACGTATGACGATTCTATTGCTGTGTTCGACGTTTATTAATGGCCGCAATTAGATTGAACAAAACCCGGCGGTATTATGTGGTAGGGCGACATTGCCGGCGCGAGGTGCTGTCGTTGTCGACTGTTGCGGAAGTCGAGGAACAAATCCGTGGGTTTTGTAGTGGATTCGGGCCGAATTCGTTTCAATTAGGCGCAGGGTCTTTTTGGTGAGGATTCTTCGTATTGTGTTTAGGTATATGGTGTAATGAAGGTCTTTCGATATATATAAAATACCTGTTTTGATCCATGGTGGGGGTAAATGATCTAGAGCCGTAAATATGGACGTTTGAAATTTGTTAGGTTATGGCAGCCGTGTTGTTAAAGTGACATCTGTTAAATGTGTTGTTAATTTTTTAGTAGTGTACGGCAAATCGCGAAGGAAAGTGATTTTACATGAACAATATGTGCAAATCGATATATATCGCGCACAAATCGTTTCAAATGGTTCCAAAATAACGCGGCTTAAAGAAAAAAACCGATTTTTTTTCCACTGTTAAAGGATGTAAAAATATGTATTATTATGTCGCAATTAATTTCCGGAACAGGCAAGTATACAATTATAGTAATGAAATGAAAATTTCTGTGTTTTTTGATGATTTCACATATCGAAATTTTTCCATATGACATATTTTTTTATAAAATATATTTGGATGGAAGTTGCATCTAAAATCTAAGGCGTAAGTATTTCGGAAAGGTTCTGTAGATATTATGTATGATTTTTTTTGTATAAGTAATAATTATATTAATGATTCGATGTGGTGAGATTTTTGTTTATTAAATATATTTGTGTACGACAAATTAACGGTTACCGCATCGTTTGGTACCTAGCAGCTTTGAAGAGTTTCCGGAATGAGATCGTCGGCCGGAAAAGGTTGTAAACAACTTCTTATTACAACCCTAACTCTTGGTCTGCAATACAACCAACTTAAAAGACGACTACGAATTGTTGGAGCAAGAATGCTAATTTCTTCCGAGAGCAAATTCAATTATGCAGCAAAAATTTTGTTTTCTTTTTTCATTAATTTTGTAGAATCTATTTCTGTTTTGTCAAATGATAATTTTGTGAAATTTGATTACACACTTACAATAAAATAAAATTCAAATTATTTTTTGTCAAAAATGATGTATTATTTTACACAACTGAAATTATATTATTGTTTGTTTTTGGTGAAATATTAAAGGTATCCCCTATCCCCTATATATAATAGCGGATTTCTGTCTGTCTGTCTGTCACGATGACGCTCGCGATTTTTTTTCCTTTTTTCAAATGAACGACCTGAACCGCGACTGATGATGATGATGATGATGAACAAATGAACTGGTTTTATTAATTGAATATTAAATATTCAAATCGAGTACACATTTTGAGTTCACACAATCGGGTTTTAACATTTTATTGTTTTGCGTTTCTTAACAAAACCACAGACGATGTTATTAACATCGGGCCTATATACTAGTATATTATATAATCACGGATTTCTGTGTGTGTGTCCGTTCGTTTGTTCGATGACGCTCGCGACTTTATGCGTAAACATTTAACGTCTATAATATGATGCTTATTACCTACTGCCTTTGGTTTTGCCTATATGTCGTAATTGTGACAACAATAAATGAACTGGTTTTATAAATTAAACATTAAATATTCAAATCGAGTACGGGCATCGAATAGCTTATGTAACTACTGGATTTGCCATTCCAAATAAGCCTGTATGCCCATTAAAATAACGGCTATAATCACTATTAATATTCTTAAGCTTGAAAATCACGAACTACAACTTTAGTCTTTATGGTTATTATAATAACGGCTATAATCGCGGTAATAATAAATAATTGTTGATTATATATAGGTGATATTATTCTGAATCAGATGAAGCGACTGATATTCCAAAGCGAAAACCTTTTGGCAATAATTACATATTTTCACATTTTATCGTTTTCTGTTTCTTAACTGATTTCATTTTATTTTTTCTATTTTAATTTAAAAAATTGACATTATATTGTGTTATCAATAAATTTCTTCAAACTTTTCATTCACAGCCGATGTTATTAACATCGGGCTTATATACTAGTAATATATAATAATAATAATAAGATGAATCTAATAATATTTATTTACTTAAAAAAAAGCTATTTTGGTGAGTTGTTATTTTAAAATTTAACCAAACTTTAAAAACTATTTGAAAATTACATAAACTTTCTTATATAATATTGAGTAAATATTTTGTATAGGTACGTTATATAAAAAACTGAAATAAAATAATATGTAAATTAATGGAAATAAATTTTAATTTTTTCATATCATAGTTGTAATTCTTTTACAATTCAAATTCGGTTAAGAAAAACAAGACAGGCTTGTGAATGGAACACAATCATAAATTCAAACGTAGTTGATATAAATTCAAGTTCATTAAAATAATGTTAGAGGTGCTATATATAAAACCGTTAGGGATTTAAACACACCGAATGAAATATAATCCCGGTAGTCTTAATTCAATTTGTTACGTTCGCAAACATTGTTTCGTAACGCGGCAAAATAGCATACGAACGCTTGCCACCCCTGAAGCCTTAATACGCAGCCGTTTCGTCGCAAATTAAAATTTCTACACCAAAGGCGCAAAATCTGCCAAAATTTATATCACCTCGTCAAAAATCATATTATAAGTTAAGCTTTACGATGTTAGTAAATGTAAAATGAATTAAAAATTCGACTCTCTCGTGATTTTATGTATTAATCATTCCGCAGAGTTCTCGTGGATTTTTTCCATCCAGTCTCATTTTTTATAATAAAAAAGAACCGAGTTTTCGTTTCCGATACATAATGGAGGAAAATTGACAGTTTACTATGATAGAAAATTTTCTAGAGTAGTTTTTTTTTATTTCGCCGCGAGGAAAAATCACATTAGATCGGAAAGTTGTACGTTCGAAAAATATTTAATATCTTTATTGCCTTTTCGGAATATATTTTCAATAGTAATTTTATATTTTTATATTTGTGACTTATTTATGGCAGGTTGATTAAACGGTCGACGAGAAGAATTTTCTGATCTCAAAGAGCAAATAAATAACAACGACAAAAGCACGTTCATCAATCAAGGATAAAATTAAAACTGTATGTTCTTGATTATATTCAATATAAACTGATTTTCTTGTGTTAATTAGTACTTAAGAAAATTATTATCATTTCTATTATTACAAGAATAAATATCAAAGGTTTTAATAATAAAATATGAACTTTAAATTGAGATTGCCTACATAATTTTGAAAGTGGATAGATTTTACTGAATAATCAGCAAGAAATAATAGCTTCGAAAATATTTTGATATTTATAAAGGAATTGAATATATTATATATAAATGAGGGCACACTCGTACATTATCGTGTAAACACTAAATAATATATCATTAACCACAAACGGCTCTGTGCGTTTTAAGCTAGATTTAGTTAGCTTGCCTTAGCCTTGATAGCATAAAGTAAAAGCCAAACACCACGTTATGGAAGTTTAAGATAGACGTTCACAAAGTAAATTGAGTCGGTGTAATAATTACATAGTTAATAACGAGATCCCGAAATGGCCCCGAAGAATCGTAAATTTGCACGAGCTCACAAACAAACCGGGATCATCTGCCCCACGGAAAAATATCACGCACGATTCAAACGATAAAGTACGAGATTTCACACGATCCAGCGAGAAAAATCCCGCCGAAAAACTAGAATAAAGACGGCTAGCAAAGGCTTACCTTTGATGAAGTCGACGGCCATTTCGAGACCGTAAGTGTCTTTGTCGCAGTCGTCCAAGATGTGCGCGCCGATGGTCACGTTCGGCACTAGTCTCAACTTCTTGTTTATGATGTCCAGTGTGAACAGCATCGCTTCTAAAGCCTGAATACCACCCTGGGGCATTATGGGGCCGCAGGTCACGCCGTCTTCCCTTGAGTGCACCATCATCAACCCGCCTAAATTGACGTCTCCTTCCACCACAGCCTCCTTCTTGACCGGCCACGGTATCATTAGTTCGGGCTGCCCCGAAGGGGGTATCATCAATTTCTGAAGAGATGGTTCTATGAAGGGCTCCGTGTACGTCCATGCGTCTTCAATGTTGATATGTTTCTTAGACGAGTTAAAATTGGTCCTATCGTTCGAAAATTGAGGTTGTTCGCTGCTTTGAACTTCCTCATCTTCGTATAAAAAATCATAATATTCATCTACTGCTTCGTTCGTATTTATACTGGAAGGTGTAAAGTAACTTCCGAACGAAGGCGTGGTTCTTTGCTGGTTTCTTCTACCCTTGTGTCTATGTTTATGGTGTTTATGTCCAGATTTTCTTCTAGGCGGATGAGGTGTTCTTTCGTATTCCTCATCAAGAGCGTCATTTGCTCTATTTCTAAAAAATAACTCTAAGTCTTTCAAAGGATCAGGAGTTGGAAATGGATTATTCAGATCCAATTTATGCAAATGCAGATCTTCGTCTAATGAATAGCCTTCGTTATAGACAGGAATATCGTCTTGGTAGAATTCCGAATATCGCAGATCGCGTTGGCGATGATCGCATTGAACAGACACCGGCCAAAAGACCAACTCGACTATTATTTTTGCTACGACGATGGTCATGAAGTTTAGCGGTAGGTCGAGGAAAGCTTTGGCGGTGGTCTCCGTCGTTCGATGGAACACGATCATGCTTTTTTGGATTTTTCCGACGCTTGGACGCGACTTTTATCGTTTCACCTCGCGCATGGTTTCATATAAACGAGTGTATCGCGGACACAAGATGTCACATGGGTCACATAAAAACCATATAATGGGTCTCAAGGGACGCTTTCCGAAAGATTAAATTTTAGATTAAAGTCTAATTTGAAATTCATCCTTGCGCGGTATTTTTATAACTGCTTCCACGCGTGCTTGCACTGTACATCGGAAATGTTGTTAAATAAAAAAATAAAAATAAATGTATGCCGAAATGGTGAAAAAATGCTTGTTTCGATGGTGCGACCAATTATAAATACATTTGTTCAATCGAGTGTTTTTGTAGCGAATTACGTATGCGATTTCAAAATTTTGAATTTGATAAATGCTTTTTCATTATTTGATGCGATTTTAATAAGGGGTTTCAGTATTCAAATTTGATTGATTAATACATTTCCAACATATCTGAAATCCCTTGACTGGTAAATATTCAAATATATCGAAAAATTATCGAATATTTGATATTCGGAAAAACATTTAAAAAAATATATTTACTTGGTTCTGATTTGTCAATTAGTTTACCATTTTTTTATATTAATTTGAAAATAATATTTTATAAACTCATTACTGCAAAATATTATTCATAGTTTCTATTGAATTAAAATAACTGTAACATAATGATGCGTGATTGATGGTTATGTCACGCAATAATCGACAGACTGTCTATTAAGTTTCTATTTATAAAAATGTAATAGTATCAACATTTCGAAACATAAAACGCTTAACTTAGTTATCGATTACCGTAAAATGTATATAATTTGTTTACCAACATGAAAATAGACAATGATAATAGAAAAAAATGATCGCGTTGACGCGTGAAAATTCAAGTTCCATTTGGTGAATTAACGAATAAATATTTAGATAGCAATTTACTACCATTCAAAAGTTTCATTTGCTGAATGATAATTAGCTGTCGTATAACTTTCTAAGATGTGAATGATTCACAAGTCTGGAATGATTAATTATTCCGATGCGAAGCGCAATAAATTATAATTTGAATGCTACACAATAAAAGCGAAATTCATCGAGGTCGACTCTTGCAGGTCTTTATTCTGAAGTAATTAACTCTGTCCGAGAAAATTAAAATTGCAAAGTGAAATTCCGCATACTTGGCGAAATTCATACATTCATAATCAATGGGAGGTTTCATCGATTATGTTATTAACCGTTATGTTTTAAGGCGGCTTATCAATATAGCGTAATAAGCTGTTTCACTCAAAATTATTTAATCAATTCACTGGCAATGTAAAGTATGTACTGTGTTTTTATATGCAAATTTAATACACAAAAAGGTATGAAGATTTTTAAATAAAAATTCACATTATTTTGTAAATATTCATAAATTTACTCAACGATAATGAAAAGCAAAAATTACATTGAAAATATGTATTCGTACGCAAATTATTCGCATACACGGTTTTAAGTCAAAGCAGCGGCGCACTAAGTATTTCATACATTCGTATAAATCCATTTTGCACTCGTACAAATATTTTTTTCATGATAGTAATAAATGTTGCAAGCGACGAAAAATAAAAAATGAAAAAAATCGCAGAGTCACAAGAAGCGGAAAAGACGCAGAGCTTAAAAGCTTCCATGTAATTTAAATTCACTGAGCGGCGAGCTGACAAGCTGGGATTTCGAGCAATGGAAAAAAGTTTCCCTTAAAAATTTTAACTCGTGACATGGCAATCACGACATCCCGAGTCAAAGATGGACGGCTTTCTCTGTTCGTACCAAGGCTGAAGGCTGAGGAAAAAGAAGGAAATTGGGCATTAAGAGAACTAACTCGGCGCCAAATTGAAAAATTATGCTGTGGCGACCTTATTACGAACATGCTTCAGTATCGGCAATATAAATGTAAATATAATAATGTATTTCCGAGAATTACATGCCATTATGAAATATTCATATGAACGGATTTTATTTTGACTTTTATGAAGATTTTCTATGTAGATGAATGTTATTTATAAGGGAATTTTGAGATTCTCAATTTACAAATATGATTTCGAATATCTCAGTTATTCAAGATTTTTCAAATAATAATTGTGAAAGAAAGTTAAAAATAAAATATTTTAATAAAAATATATCTATCGAGGAAATTTTTGAACGCTAGGAGAAACTAAAAGCTCTGAAGTTACATTGGATTTATTATTAAATTTAAAAGTTAGTCACAGAAGTGAAATATTTAATAAAACTCGTACGTGTTTTTTTAATGTTATTTACCCAAAATTATAAGTGTAGAGTGTAATAAATCTTTCGTTAGTTAGTTTTAATCTCACGCAATTCTCATGTAGTCGTGCAACTTTTTCAATTGGACGGTTAATTTCGTTACAGAAAATTTACAACTACGATAAAGGTATAATTTTATAACGAAAATATTGCTGTTTGCAAATGTAATAATCCCAGTTTGGTTATTTTTTTGAAAAATTATAAATCAACCACTACAAAATTCATAGTACAATAAAAGAGCGAAAATAGTTCACAAAGTTAAGCAGCAGCCGCGAAATTTAATTACATTAACAAACAAATAGGCGAAGCTTAATTTAAACCAGATTACACTAATATTGGATAATTCGCGTTGTCAAATTCCACTGTTCATTACAACGAGCATTACTTACGAAAAATTAATTTCGCAGATGTAAATGATACGCGCTCATTTATAAGGATTTTCTGAGCGCGGCAGTAATGAGAAAACTCACCTGCCAAGAGTTTTCCTAACATTTTTCTTCACTTCCCACTTTCTCCCGCACGCATTCTCCTTCGCGTCATAAGAAAAAAATTAAATTGCAAGATTTATTGTGGCCCTGCGACGAATTAGTGACGAAGCCCACCTCGCCGGCCCTTAATCGAATATTTATATACACGGGGGCGGTTTTTATTCGGCTTGGCCGTTTTTGTGTCCCGAGTTCGTTCGTAATAAATAACGAAAGCGTAAAGATGATTAATTGCGGTGTTGTTTGCCCCCCGCAGTGGGGCAATGTTTGCCAAGTGTTTCCAGTAAAAAACTTTTCCGTGAACACACATTGTTCCCACGTTCGTGTCCCTTACGTTTCGGCGCGTGTTTTTCTATTGTGCTTCCGTATCGCGGCATTGTAATTTTTACGCTGTTTGTTTTTCGGCCGTCGATGTTTTTATGGTTTTTTTTTCTCATCTTGTTTGGTGGTTTTCGTTGTTAATTCGTCGATGCCGATTAAAATTTCGTTGTTAAATTAAACGTTGGTGAGCTTAATCGCACTCGGGCGCAAAAATTCTCGACCTCCGTTAAGGGTGATTAATATGGCAAATTTTAATTTGCTCAATTCGTTGTGAGTTTGGTGCGATAAGATTCGTATCGCTTTGTCATTTTTCATCCCGAAAATTGGCTAATGGACATATTATATAAAATATATTTCTGCCACGATTTCTTTATATTTTGTGCAATAAAAAAAATTAAGTATGAGATTGCACAATTTTTTTGTACTATAAATAATAATACTTAATAATTTTTTTAAATAAACATATCAAATTATTTTTGTTGACATAAATATTTTTGATTAATTCATTCACTCAAACAAATTAGGTCAATTTACATAAACAACTCGTATACGAATGAAAAAAATTCAATATATATTTTTTATATGATTTTCATATAAAAAATTCATGAATATTATGATGAAAAAACTCTTTCTTTTTGTTTCACCTAAGTGTATTAATATTCGATAAGGTAATTGTAACTCGGTCGTATTAATAAGTCAGCCTTTGAATATTTAAGGGAGTCTTAATTAAATGTCGCGCATGTATTATGCAAATTTTCCACAAAGATTTCGCAGAGACCCTTCGAGCATTCGGACCGGTGCTTCGTTCGGATGGAACGATATGGCTTTTCCGGAAAACTCAACAGGAAAAGCTCGGAAGAACACTTTAATAGAGAACGTGCCACTCGCCGGCTAAATTGGCTTCTTTCCTTTACGCTTATACGTGGTGCGAGTAAAAAAACGCCGAAAAAGCCTTCGAAAATATTTAGGCATAAATGTGTGTGCGTAAGCACATATTGTATGGATAAGGCCACGTGTCGGTGAGGGAAGAAAGCTTTTCGTATCTTCGATCGCATAATTGCGTGAAATTTTATGGTTACATGTGCATTTTCGTGGCGAGTTCGCTGTTAAAACGTGAATTTTTATTTCATAATTTAACGTTATTAGTGTAAACGTTACGTTGCCGTTAATGTTGAGCGGGCCTTTTAAAAAATTGAATTTAACTGCGAACTTCACATGTACACCTTGAAAAATTTGCATATTTCAAACGCGACGTTTGAAATTATACCCTTCTCGCAACTAATGTGGAAATATTTTGCAGAATTTTATATATCAACTGTTGATTTTAATCAATTTTCCTAAAAAATTGATTACGAATTCAAAATAGATTTCAATCAAAACTAAATTTATAATTTTTTTTAATAATTTTTATAATGAAAAATCGAAAGCCACTTCAATATAACGTATTTATAGAAAACTATGAAAATCATTGGAATTCTCCGAATTTTTGATACAAAATTGAGTGTACATCAAACAAACAATATCCAGTATAAAAACATAAGAAAACATTTGCTTTAAATCAAATCTCGTTAATATTTACATTCCCTTTATACACAACTTTCATATTAAACAAAGAGGAACATATTGCTTAAAGGCCACGTCACCGATCCGACGCCAATCGACATGTCACATTTATAACACGGAACCTCCAACAATACTAGAAACAACTCATTTTCTTAAAGCAAGCAAAAGCAATATCGCATTTTCGAGTTTCGAGGCCGAAACGATCAGTTACACGACAGGCGGGCCGGAAAAATTGAACGTTTGTGCGAAAAGCCGTCGCGATAAGCGAAACGGCAATCTTTCGCTCGTCCACCGCATTCATGACATAACTCAGAAAAATGTCGTATTGTGCGGCCGTTCTATTTGTGTTTAATTGTTTCAGATTGGTGGGTACCGTGTTTCGCGGAGGTCAAGGGTGAATGATTGCTTGTGCGGGTTAAGTGGGCGTAATCTGTGTTGCTGTTACACACAATTTAGTTTGAGGGGTAAATATTTTTTTTTAGGAAGAATGTTTGTTTGATTTTGAAGTTATTGTTTGAATACGTGTTTTTTTAAGTGATGGGTTATATTTTTGATCTAATTGAAGGATAACATGAATAATTTATGAACCTTTATATATATTTTAAAAATAGTTGAAAGTTATGAAATCTTAAAAAAATATTAAAATTAAATAGTGTATGAAAATATTTTATATATTCATATGTCATATGTCATATTTATATGTATTTTATATTTCATATGTTTTTTATAGCAATGATAAAAATAAAATATTTTTTAAGAAGTTGTATACTGATATTATTCTTTGATCATTTATGATCAATGATACGTCATTACTAAGGAAACGTGTTTGGAATTAGGATCGTAGAAATTATAAATATGACTTATGTTTATCGAGATATATAAATACCGAAATTTTGGTGAGACTAATCCGAAGATTTTGGGATGGGGTTTCTCTTCGGAAATCTAGAATGTAAATCTTCGAGATCACAGACGAAAATTTCAACATAAAATTCTTGGATTTATTTAAGGGCGTATTTGAAAAAACGCTACAAAAATTACCACAATACAAAAAATTTGACAATTCAAAGATTTTTAGAATACAAACTAAATCCAGAACTCCAAGTTTCGAATACTGAAAATTCATTGCCATTTTCAGTTGAAATTCAATATAGCCGAGTAACTAATCCCAAAAAAATTTATATCAATACCAAATCAGTGCAATTTCCAGAATAATCCTCGCCAAAATCTCACGACAAAAACCCCCAAATTCCTAGCAACCCTTCACATCGAAGTTTGCGGGCGTGTCGAGCACCACCAGCGGAATTGGCGCGTTCGAGCGATCAAATTGCGCTTTGATCTGCCGCGATTTGCATACGTGATCGCATTAGGCTGAGCCGGGCGGCAAATATTCGGGTAATCGATCGTTCGCCAGGGCCGTTTAAGGGTTGATCTGGCTCACCTGAGGGCGGCCCGCCCTAGCTGACCTTTGCTTATCTAATTACGCCCGCGATAGGGCGTGTGGGAATGCTGCGGCGAGTATGCTTGATGGTTATGGGATGAATTCGTAATTCGAGTCGGTGAAAGTTGCTGTGATTTTAAAGGGGTGTTCAGGTTGCGGAACATTTCCGGGATGCGGTGGTTGCATGGGAGTTGTAGGTGGTTTTTTGTTCCGAGCTAGGTAATGGATTTAGAAGTGGTATATGATTGTAGGTTTTATGATTTTTAAGTTGGATCGTAATTTATTTATAGTCAGAATTTGAAAAATAAGTGATTTGATATAACATTCAAAAACTCAATCAAAAGTTCGTTCTGAGATTAAAGTTGTATTGTCATCATATAATAAGCAGCCTATTAAAAATGTTTACGGCAGGAACGATCTTTCTGATATACATAAGAAGTTCATGTATTTTATTCTTACATTTGTCTATTAAGCAGTAATGAAAGGAAATGAATTCTGAATGGGTTTAAGAACTAAAAAGTGTCCTTCACTAAACGGTTTCAGGTTAACGATATGTAAATCACAATATGAATTTCATAAACACATAAATTTATGAAAAAATGTTAAAGTATAATATTTTTGAAAATCTTATATATAATATAATGTAATTATATTTGTGAAACGTTTGAGAAGTAAAGATAATAAAAGATACGACGTAAGTTTAACTGATTATATTTATCGTTTGTAGCTAAAAAAATTTTTTTTCAATATTTTCTTGTAACGTTTCGGCTATTTTCTGATCGCTAAAAGTACTTTATATATATATCGATACGAAGTATGAACATTGGAAAAATAGATATAAATACACATTTGACCTTTGAAACGATCGTAGTTTCATCGATCAGTAAGTAACTTCAATTTTGTAAAATGTTCGGCAAATAAATTTGATTGAATATTTGAATGATATTTTTTTAAATTAAGTTGAAGTAAAGTTGAGTTAATAGTTTTAATTTGCTTTAGAAAATTTCATTTAATTGAAAATAGCTAAATATTATTGGTAGTTCTGTTTAATTGAAATATATTATTGTATATGAGAGGAAATATGAAATCGATCATTTAAATATTAATAATTGATGAACGCATGCTTCGTTGTTCAATTAACATATTAAATTAAGTGTTTCACATGTGAAATTATTAGTAAAATCATATATGAACTCAAAATTGAACGTTTATAATTGTAGAAATATTTTTTAAGCCGATTTTATTCACACAGAAATTTTAATTGTTTGTCCCTAATAAATAGTTTCTCACATAATAAAAACACGAAAATTCTCAAAATACATAAATCACCCGAGAATTAATTTAAATATAATTCATTTCAGTTAGATTAAAAAAAATTGAACAAATCCAAAGCGGGAGTCGAAAAAGTCGATTTTTTAAGTGGCTTACTCCGCATATGTGATTTATTCACCGCGTTGTTTTCGTGAGCGATTTTTTACACAACACCGAAACCGCAAAAAAGTTAGTATATCTTTCGATTTTCACTGAGCAAATATTTCACAGTAAGCCGAATTTCAACACATTTTTTTTACAGCAATCGTTGAAAGAGACGACATTTGCGAATATAAAAAAACCCGCTAAAAACCTCCTTTATATAATCTAAGGTAGTTTGACTGTTATCGACAAATTGCCAACGCGCGCGCTATAATTTTGTCCGAAAAGCGTCGTCCCTTTTCAGTCTTTTACGAAAGCCTCCATTCCATTGATATGAATGAGTTTCTTATTGAGAGCCCCACCAACAGCGGATGTTTCAATTTTTTCAAAAGTCCGTGTCATTATGTGCGGTGATCCCATTCACCGAGAAAACCCGCTCGCAGGGAAACACTCAGAAAATATCAAAATAAGCGAAAGCCTTATAAACACGGACGACAGTCGGAATAAACGTTACGAGTTTTCAAAAAGGCCAAAACTCAACCGCAAACCGTTGATATTTAGGATGTAAATTTATACGCTGAAAACGAAATTCAGTCTAGTAACACGACGCGACGGGCGCCTAAATAATAAGGGGTTTTTGAAAACGCTACATCCCCGAATAAATTTGCACGCCGTCGATGTCAACGACAGGTTATATTACCGCCTCGTTGAAATATTAATCAGTGTGCGAATGCGAATTTGAATCAGGCTGCTGCTCGTTTGTGTTTTAATCAAATTATTATTATGGTTTTTTGATAATACAGTGAATAATGCCGGGTTGCCGATTCAATTTGTCAACGTGAATAAGTGTTTTCTATTGTTTGGATATTGTTAACGGTTTTATTTTGTAAAATGATTTATAAATACACAATGTCTATTTCTCAAAGCATATAAAGATTAACTAAAAGGTTTTGAAATTAAATTCATCATAAACTTTTATTTGATGTATTACTGCAAAGTTTTGAAAGTGTCAAAGCAACTTTAGAATAACAATGAAATTTTCATTTACACAGATTCCATTGTAGGATGCATTCCATTTGCTTTAATGGCATTCATAGACGATGACTACACTTTCGTATTGAAATTTGATACTTTCGGCACCAGTTTGTCTTTTAAGCGTTCTTACAACTGTGTCACGATTCGACCATTCTATTTAACGACCTATTACGAAGAAAGACCGTTTTAGAACAGAAGTATCTATTAAATTTGCGCTGGAAATTAACCCCGCCTTTTAGAGCGTCCGAAATTACACTTTCTCGATTCGGGAAAGAAACCGCGCCCAGGCGACGACCCTAGCGAAAATAACTATAAATTTTTATATTTATCGAATCTCATACGTACATAAAAAAACTTATATATCAACGACCCTGGCCGACAACTTTTCCCCACGCATCAACCTCTGGGAAATTGAACCGATTGAGGTTTGCGAGAAGCATTCGACACTCGGCATAATATAGGACAGCAATCCTGCGACATTGATGTTTTCCCAGTATTAGTTTCCGTAGGACTCGCACCTGCTTTAAACTCCTCTCTCCTGTTAGAACAGGAGCGAATACTAATGGAATATATTCAGGATTCTGTAAAGCTAATCCTCGAGCGATGCACGCTTGACGGTCGACCACCGGGCTTAATGCAATCATTAAAATTAAATTAAACGAGTATGTTGCGGGCTTTTAAAGATATAGTCGGGTACGTGTGTTCGCTTAGATTATTAGCGCGTTTTAGGAGCAGGAAAGGGACGATATTTGGGTTCCGAATTTCGCGTCGTGCCGAAATGCCTATTTGGAAGTGTGTATTCACCTTTATTTGATACTTAAGGTGTCTTCGAATGGTCGTTTTCGAAATAATTATGCTACGGATTGAATTAATTCATTAAAATTAGTTTGAACGCGCTTTGAAAGTTTGCCTCAGGTATAGGATGATATGAAGAACGTTTATGTATTTAAATTGTTGAAATTGAATTGTAAAAATAAAAATTTGGTTTGAAAATGTTGAGAAAAATTCAATGGAAAAGAAGTATGGAAAAATTCAATCTGGCAAAATTTTATATTTGGAAATGATAGGAAAAAAACATATACGTGAGAAGTGTGACCAAAGTGATGGTCATCGCAGTTGAGTAAGAAGGCTAAAATGGTATGGGTAAAAAATTGAATTGTAAAGGTACAAGAGTTTTAAAGTAAAAGTACTGAAATTGTACCCGATAAACTGGATTTTTTTTTAAAGTGGGCTAAGTGCAAATGATGGATGAAAACAAAAAAATGTTTAGAGTTAATTGAACGAGAGTTACTCAAGGTAAAGATTGTGGAAAAGAACCGGAGAAGTTTTTTTTAAAGCTTTAGATACTAAATATAATATGACAGCTACGTATGATAACGATAATTCAAATTAATACAATAATTTCTCACAAAAAAAAATCAATTGTAGAAAAGAAAAATTTTACGCATTTATTCCAAAGGTTACAGATATATCTGAACCGCCTTTACAACATCAATATATTATTTACGAATCCTTCACGAGATCTTATTACCGAAACACACACCAATCATCATATCCGCTCGCAAAAATCATCCGCACATACCCCACCTGCAAAAAAGCACCCAACTCCCGCGAGCATGCATCATTCATCCTTGCCGAAGCACCGGCCATTCGTTCCCCGGCAATTTACAGCGAGCATCATCAGCATCAGTATCCGAACGGGAAAACTGTACCCGGCGATAATCCATCATTCAGAAGGGCGCCAAGAATGAGGGTCGAAGAAGTAACCGCGGTCGTTCGCCGAATGTGCCCGGTCCTCGAGCCGGACACGGGCGGGCTTTTAATACGAAATGCCCGGCACGTGGCCAGAATTCCGGCCCACGTATTATTTCAGGGCGAAACTATTACAGCCCCAGGGTGGGAAAGTATCCCGCGTCGCTTGAAAGTAATGAACAAATTAGAAAGCGGCCGAATTCCGCGCGCAACAATGGCCGGACATGCCGAGGACCTCCGCGGGCTTCGATGCGGAACAATCGATTCGGCGGATATTAAACGGGACGAGTCCCGCGGGACCGTCGGCGATCGTCGGGACTGCGGGATCGGCGGGCGTTTCGTCGTTGTTCGGGGAAATTAATGTAAGACGTCGGTCGGGCTGGTCGTGGTCGCGTATGCTTCGTGTAGCGAAGAATTCGTGTCGTTTTATAAAGTGGCAGTTTAATACATTAGGCACGAAAGGATTGTTACATCAGGTGTTTCTTTGTCGCGAATTTCTCTTTCAAGGTTGTTTAGGTTTTATATACTGTTTTGGAATAGCGCGATGTAGGATGATTCTACAGAATTTTTGATTCGAATAAAAATATACGTGGTATTTTCGTGCGTAGAATGTAAAAATTATCAAAAAGATTCTATTTTTTTAATGAGTACGAGAAACCATGAAATTAAAAAATATAAAAATATCGTTTTTTTTTAATAATATATTCTCATTCCCATTACAAATTAACGTCTACAAATAAGTTTTTTTTTAAATGCAAGTAAGTATATTAATGTATAATATAATAATTTAACTCGAAAAAATACCTAGCATAGAAAACTCTCAAGAGAGAATTGAAGAATTCATACAATCACACAAAAAGTTCATTAAATTGAAATAAAAAGTGAGACTTTTTTGGCGTATTTGTTTTTGAGTTTTCTGTATATAAAAAAATGAGATACATGCTCATCGGTCGACAAGTGGATGAAGCATTTCGAGTAATCGCAAGTTCGCGAATCACGTCCCACGACTTGCAGCAGGTGGTACAAAGTACAAGGGAGAAACTCACGTTAGAGTGTTACCAAATAATCCGGCGAGAGATCGCCACTAATTATAGCCACGTGAGAGCTTTAGCAAAAGCTCACCTCGACACGCGAATGCCACTCAAATTGCTGTATAAATTCCTGAGAGAAAGACGAAAATAGAATAAATATATTATTTAAAACATTTATGGGACAAAATAGAAATTCAAATTCGAGGATTTTGCCTACCGTGAAAAAAAATCGATTATTTAAAGCGAGACTGCGGAACGAGCTCCGTTCCTAATCACGTATCCACGTATTAATTAAAATAAATCGAGCCGCTAAAAACTCTCCTTATCTTGCATAAGTTATGGACCAGACAAGCGAAAATTTCGTGACTCGATATTAATGTTGCAAAGTGCCGAAATATACGTGCGAATTATTCATACAGATCGGAAGAAAACGCGAGCGAGAAACGAACAAATTCGCCCTCGGAGGAGATATTTTTATTGTACGCATATCACAATATTTGGATACGAATCGAACAATCGGATTATGCGTATTCGCATACGCAATTCGCACGAAAATATAGGAAAGCTCATTCAGCGGGGAAAAATTACGTTCGTTCCTCTACATGCCACCGGTTTCAAAGGAACCTTCGCCCTGATGAGGTTATACATCATGTCATCGGCGTGTATTCATAGTTGGCCAGGTACGCAGAGAAAGGTCATATGAAGAATTTGATATCGCTATATAAGCGGAGACATTCTATAAATAAAGGTTGAAGTATGAAAATTAAGGCTAGGTTTCATTGTTGATATTCCGAACAGTTTATCCGTGATGCTTATTAATTTTTTGAATTCACGAAAAAAATTCTGTGAGTTATTTTCATGAAGGATTTCAATTTGTAAGAATTGTACTAATTAATAAAAATGATGCTTAGTGATAAATAAATATATTTTGAATTATTAGACTATTATAAAGTCAAAGTAAATCAATTCAAATAAAATATGGCACAAATAAAAAAAATATGTACAGTGTAATAAATATAAAATTTATATAAAAGTAAAAAATGGTAAATATGACATCAAAGGAACTCATTAGCGCTGAAAACTGTGAAGATGAAAATAGAATTAGAATATGAACCAAAAGAATGAGAGTCTTTCTTATTGTATCTATATAATGTTGAAAACAGTCATTTTTATTG
>JAOXNN020000052.1:4498358-4528286 GCA_028571205.2 Hydropsyche betteni | reverse complement strand
GAAGGGCCCACCCTGAGAGCCCGCAGGGCGATCTAGCGTTTCGAAAAGGCGAAGCCTTTTCGAATACGCTAGTTTATTATATTTCGGAGAAAATTTCTTTTATAGCCGTATTGAACGTTTTATATTTTTTCAGTATAAAATATATATTAAAAAAATATGTTATATTAAATTTGTTTTATATATGAAATTCTTTTTAAGGATATTATATCGTTATTAAGTATACAAACAAATCTAATAAAAAATTCAAAGCGACTTTTAAGCATCAAGAGACAAACCTTAGATTTAAGTGGAACAAAAAATCGAGAAAACACCAATGTCCCAAAGGATCTTGAAAAAAAATAAGACAGTTCGAATTGAAAAAAGCAAAGGAAAATACTGCATACAAATTTACAAATACCAAGAAGCAAATTACTACTAAAAAGGAAAAAAATCAGCGATAAAAAACTCAAAGAATCCTCATTTTCAATTAAAAAATCCAAATTGTACAGTTTTTTAAATTCAAAGTCCAACTAAGGGGCATTTGTGCTATTGTGACCCATCCATTACGAGCACGTACCTCGACCCGTCCCCAAGCCGAAGCCATAAACTATATTTTGTCAACAACGATAATGGTAGAGGCGGCTAAAAGCGCCGAGTTAAACGTTTTCATCGGTCGCCTTTTTATACCGTTAAGCGATTCTTCCTTTTTTCATTGTGAATTATCGCTATAATAGTGCCATTGCGCGAAATAACTCAAATGCGCTGGTTGCAAAATTTTTAGTATTAATTTAAATTATTGTACTTCAACTTTCAGTCGAAATCATTAATTTTTTACTATCTTAATAAATGAAGAGGATTTTTATGTTATTTTTAAAATTACATAATAATTTTGTTATTATGATTCATTTACAAATACTTTTTCAAAAGTCGATTATTAATATTGAGCCCTTCTCAGAAACACAAAAGAATATTCATTCAATATGCTGACGGATTCTATTATAAATTAGTATTATCAGAATTGGAGAGTTATAACAATAATTTTAATATTGAAATGAAGACGTTTAAAAAATAAACACGTTTTCCAAATCGACAAGAGACGAAAACATTTCGCGAGGTTCACACCTTTCGTCTTAATCGAGTGAACGCAAATCCTCGAGGAAACAGCGCACGCCAATTTTCACGAGATGTTAATTCGGAATTCGCATAACAACGTTACGACGAGTTGTTAAATGCGAAAAACGAACGAAAAGCGATTCGAACAGTTTCAAAAATAATATGCAAAAAACTCGCCGATTCTGGTCGCCTTAATATTTTTTTATTAAATTTTTTCGGTTCACTTTTGCGCGGCGCGACGTTCGTTCGGTTTAATTTAGTCTCGGCGTTTCGCATGAATTAATTGGACGCTTTTTTATTCGACTTTCATAAAATTTTTGATGCTATTACGCGGAAAAGAAACGACGGTATCTTTCGCTGAAAGCTCGCCCGTTTTCCCTTTTCTTAATTAAAATATAATAGACTTGGACTTTCGAGGGAACCGCATCCCGTGAAGGAAGTGAAAGCAATTTCAAACAAATTTCCTAATCGAATTATCAACGGATTTTGATTTAATTTGTTTTTTGAATACGAGCAAAAAACGAAATGTACGCATTAGGAATTCGTACTTTCGATACGTGATGTTTTCTTGAAATCGAATTTCAACGGTGCACTTTTCTATGTTTCGGTGCATTTCGCAATGCGCTGCTCGTCAACAATTCTTTTTCGTCCGTAGTTTGAAATGTAAAGCTCGAGGCTTTTATCCTCGTAGCTCATTGAGGCAAAGGCAGATAGCTGAAATGACGTGGCATAAAAAACAAATGTTCTCGTAAATGCTTCGCCCGTATACGCGCATTCGCTCGGCTTTTCACATATCCGTCTCGGTGAAAATCGAAGGAAAACACACAGGAAATGAAACGCACATATAAGAAAATACATAAAAAAATAAACTCTTATATATAAAAATATCGAAAAATAAAGATAATGGTTTTATTTTTTTTAGAGTTATTAACGAACATTATTTTAATAGGTGTAATATTCGAAAATGTCGAAAATCTCGTTTGAATACATGGCCGGGCGTTATTCAGCACGCCGAGTCTTTGTTAAAATCCAAATATATTCTACTTTTTGTATTTGGGTCGAGAATGAAACTTATATATCTTTTTTCGCGACACTTTGATTTTCGTCCATCGCCGATGTTCACCGGAGTATAAATTTTATTGAATCAAAGAATCACTTAAAGCGAAGTATCGCTGTCCGTTTCCTCCCGTGCCGTATCTAGGCTTATTTAATGCAAATCGACTCGCTCTAAAACGTAACAATGTAAAACGAAAAACTCTCGAGCAAGAAAACCGATCGTAAATAATACATTAGCCACTATGATTGAAAACAGAAATGTGTCTGCAACGGAGCTTTCGAACAACGGCCCGAGTGTACATCCAACTTTTCCACGGTCAATTAAAAAGCTCGCGGTAATACAACACAACATGGAACAAACACAAATATTATAATAAACTTATATTAAATTCTGTTTATTTCAAGTTTGTTCACGTGCGTCGTAATTTGGCTAATTGGATCTAATGCGACGGTTTAGTTTAATCAAAATTACGCATACACATTACGATCGACCCTTCGAGGGCGGCTCCGGTAATGGGCTTTATTAATGCTCCGCGAAGGTATTAAACGTGATAAAAAGCAGATTTCGCCCTCTCCGCGTGCATATGCTATCGCGAAATTACGACTTCGCATTAGCGATATTAAAAATCGAGTAAATAATAAAACGGGCGCGACAAAACGGCGCAGATTAAGCGGCGCGGATTATCTCGATTGTGTTTACTGCCAGTTTAATTTCATTGTGTGCTTTTCGATTTGAAGCGTTGCTGGAACGCTTTTACTGTTTTAATTGTTAGTCTTGATAGTCGCGAAAATCTGGATTATGTAAGTAAACTGTCCAGCGAAAGGATGAAAACACCTGGTCCAATTTTTAATTGGAATTTGAAAATATAATATATTATTTTACCATAATATTCAAGTGAATAATATGAAAGAGCTTCAACGTATATTTAATACGAAACATAACTTTTCCGCACCCGGCACATTTTTTTTTTGCACATATTCATCGCGAAATTTATACCCCGGCTTATTTATTTACGCGTTATTAGAGACATTGTATGATAAAACAAACGGCCTGCGGGATAAGCAAAAGCTAAACGACTTTTTGCCAGGACGACTTTTATTGCGTTCCGCAAATCCGCAAAAATCTCCGCGAATCGCGCGCAAGCACTTCTTAGCTATTGCGAAACCGCAACGCGATTTTTCCCAAATGAATTTCATCTGCACAAACACACCGTTTGTCAGTTTTTATTTTATCCTATTACGTGTAGTCGAATTTGATTTTTTTTATTTGTTGCAGTTCTGTTGTTATGTTTGCTGTAATGAGAAAAGGATTCTACAATGAACAGTCAGCTAGAGAAAATCATATAATGTAATAAACATACTTAGATGTTGAATAATACATTAAGCACGCGGTAATTTTAATTAAAGAAAATTATACTTTAATAGCAGAAAATAAAATCTTTCGAATAATTCTTGCATTTCAAAAGTTATCAACCCTTTTTCGAATCAATTATTGTAAAGCAGAAAACTTTGAAATAAAAATTATTCTCTGATTAAACTAAAATTGATTGTATTATATAAATCTATTATCTAGTCATAGTTAAAATGAAAATCAATGTTTCCACGATTATGTTAAATCTGGGCCATAAATCAGATTCGTGCGACGGTTATTAGAAACGATTTTACAGTAAACATTCTACTTACTTAGATAATATGAGTTCGTTGCCCTTAGAATAAGTCAACTGGGTACAAACACAAAAGTAGCACTCCTCAGGGATATTGTCGGAGACCTTATTATGACCATACTATATCGAACGATGGAAACCCGACTCCAGCGACACTGTTGTGTCTCTCAAATAGAGATTTATTTTTGCTGCGCGTAATAATAAAGATTCACTAGCGGAAGACCGACGAAAAAACGCGAAAATACATAATAAAAAATATATAAAAATTTAACGCACATTTCACTTACGATAAGAGAAACGCTGCTTCTCAAAAGTCACCAGTGCGTTTTTTACGATGACATGTTTTTTCCACCATTTGTTGGAGGCTTCGGCGCTCAGGAATGGCCGACATAAAACAGTGCTGGTGTGCTTTTACGGTCAACCCTTCGTATTATATACGTTATGGCTTAAGACCGGGCCCTGAAAACTTTACAATACGGCGACAACTGTTCGGAGCTTTGCATAATCCCGGAAAAGCTGCACGCGAATTTTCCGAGTCGCGAAATACGCGTTTGATTCGCCCACTTTTTTCGCGGATAGAAAGTAACCGTATACGAGTTCAATTATTGCGATTGAATTCTGTGTATCGTTTATAGGTAGCGATGAGGTCGCAGACGTTTTCGAATAAAAGCGTTTTGCGTTTAACAAGATAATCGAATTAGCTTAATGGAAATTTAAATATTTTCCGTGCTGGCTTTGTTCGCTTCTATTTATTGCACGACAAGTGTATATAATCCGTTCGAATGTCGTTTCAGGAATGGTGAAAATTCGGGTCGACGCCTCGAACTGTGAGATTTTAAATATAAACAAATCTTGCGATCGATGGAGTAGAACATAATACGTTAAATCAACAATCGGTTCTTCGAAGCGGAGTTTATGGAAATTATATTAAAAAATAAAATGAAACGTATTTTTTTATATTAAAAAAATTGAAAGCAAACATATTTGCGAATTTAATAAGTGGGATTTGACAGAATATCGATAATTATCCATTATTTCAAAACAAAGAATGGTAGAATCAAAGGAAAGCTTTTATTACAGGCAGAATACTTAAGAATTTTAGAGTAAAGTCCAACAACAATCAAAACCCATTATTTAAGAATATAAAATGACACTTTTCATATTATTAAAACTGAACAGAATACCTTTTATAATGCGAGTAGAAGGAAAAGCGTCATTCGATCCTGCGCTTTGTCTTTGCCTCATTAGAAATGCTGACTAAAAAAGCCTATAACATTATTATATATATTCAAAAGAATTCGTAGGTAAAAAAATAGGATATAAGTAAACTTTATTTCAATAAAAAATAAAGAATTTCCAAATTCGTTTCAATTTCAGAATGCCTACACATCTCATTTAACTTTATCCCATTCTGTTTCACTCACGTTAGCATAATAATTGAGGCGCACATACTGTCGCCATTTTAAATGCATTAACATATCGTAATAAGATCGTATCAATACGAAGTGCGTCTCAAAAGGCCAAAACTATTATTTTTTTCATTTTAGACTGTCGCCGTTCTTTTGTGAACATAAAGACGATTCAATTCACCGAAAGTTCAAACGAACATCATTGTTAAGAACCGAGGGTCATTTTCCGGATCGATTTTTGCGTTCGAATCTTGCATCCGAAGCACAAAAACAAAACTTAGATTGACTTAAACAAACCGAGTCAACCGAACTGCTTGCGCTTTAACGTAAAGAAGGTGTCAGAACTTGCATAGAAGTTCGAAATTGAGTTTCAACCGACCACATAGCACAGGTATGCATATTAACGTCTCCGTGAAAAATGACTAGTGATCCATCCTTAAGAATTTGAGGAGAAAAATTATTTCAAGAAAGTCGTTTTCCTTGAAAATTATTCGATGAAAAAATTATGTAAAAAGAAAGTTTGTTTCGTTTGAAATTTAATTTCGATAATTTGATGAAATTCCGTGATAAACATTTGAATTGTTAATGCGGAAATTTGAATATTGATATCGATTCAATAATTATCTCAGAAATGAACTAATATACATTAATTTCGCGCAAAATAAAGAAAACGAAGAGCGATTGATTTTGAACAAGCACATCGCTAAAACGCGCCGCATATTACGAACAAAATGCGTAACCCGCTTGATTTACCATCAAAGAAATATCGCACACATAAACGGAAGCGATACATAAAATCGAAACGAAAACAAATATACGAAAGCGGGAAACAAAAGCTTCGTATAAGAAATCGTTTATGACCATTATTCGGGCGTGATAAATATCGTCCCGGGGAGATTTGTTCGTCGTCGCCGAATTATTTCTACCCGACGATATCCGTTTTATACGCCCGACGGTAGTAAATTGCCAATAACCGACAACAATGATGGCCCGTATACATTTTAATATTGCATTATGATGCTGGTGGGATCTGCGATGTTGGATATTGAAAACGGACCGAATTGCTAATTTAGAATGGTCTCCAGCCATATGTGATTGACCGTAGCAATTGGTGGTCGCAATCGGAGGTGGTTGACTTTATCGGCGATTAAAAATCTTCTATTATGGGTTGATTTGTGTTTACGTATATTGAAATGAAATACTATATTCAAATTTGAATGGCGATGCAGCTTTCGTGGAAAGATGGAATATTAAGCGTATGTCGAAAGAGAAAATGTATATATAAATGTTTACGGGTTATAAAAATTTTATTAGGTTAGGTAACTGTGAAATTGGGGAGGTGAATATATTTTCGAATTTCAAGATATTTGATAAAAGAATATATTATATACTCAACTATCGTTTTTCATATATTTATTTGAATATATAATATTATAACAAAGCTTGAGTGCCGACTGCAGAATCACCGAATTAATCGTAAATTTAATTTAAAATCGAACGATAATTCGTTAATTTTCAACATTTCTAGCGTTCACCGGATCGGAAAATTCGATACCGGTTGTATTGAAAAGACAGGCGAAAACTAATGAAGCGTTCGATGGAAGGCTCGGAAAGGAAAAGTGTCGTATTTTTCTTTTCTTTTTTTTATATTTCATTTCGGGATTTCACAAACGAGATGAACGGACTACGGGTCGTGATTGCAGTCGGACCAGCAAGGGCTAATTTCTCACTCGACAGATTTCAATTTCTTTCCGAATAATTTTCCATTACTATCGCGACCGAGGCGTCAAAGCTGTCCCGAATTCTTTCTATTATTTTATTTTATATGTATACGATCTGGTTTGCATGGTTTCATTGTTGAAAATAAGTCAGTTTTTCAGGATTGATAATTATTTTCGCAGACAATCTTTGAGTATATTTCGTAAATTAGTTGCATTTGATACTGATTGATTATATGTAATGAAATACTTCGCTCGTCTCAAAGGGATAATGAGAAATTTTCCATTAACGGGTATTGCCGAAGACATAATTAATAACGTGAGAGTATAAATTGAATTTGATTCGTTATAATTTACATTTTTTAAATACATGTACTGTATTAGTGCACGCTCAAATGGTCACAGTTCACTTTGAAGCGAACTCTAATACGAATTTGATCAAATTTAACTGCGAAATACCTAATAAATATATTGAAATGTATTTAAAAATTCTCGTTATTTTTATTTTTTATCTAGAAAAAACTCCAATTAGTTAGGTATTATTTTATTTCAATATTGAAAAAGTAAATAAAATTTAGTTTATTTAATCATTTATTTCGTGAAACAAAATAACGAGATATTTTTTATCCAACATCAGCAAAGTACGCGTCTAATTTCCAAGCTGTATGCAATCTAAACTCTAGGGAGGAAGAAGCTCTAAAAGACGCAAAGTTAACTAATTAAACTTCAAGTTTCAATTAAAATTTTCCCGAAAACTATCGAGAGATTTTTTTTTCATACACCAAAAAAAAAAATGAAACACGAAAAAAATGCCGCCGCATCAGATAAAATACGAACTTTATACGCACTCAAATTTTAAGCCTTCCACACGAGCGAAAGCCCTACCCTATATCTGCACCACTGTGGCTGATACCCGTATTAAGACCCTTCAAGGATGAGACCGAAAGTCGGGTACGTCGTCACGTACAGTTTTAAATTCGGAATTATTTTCGGTATTATGACAACGTCACCACTACTAGTGATTATGCGTGCCGGCGACCACAAACGACCCACTTCCGAGGACCTCCGGAAGGTGCTTCCCCTTTTTCGACTCTAATTTTTTCCCATTTTTCCGACTTGTAGAGGTCCTCGAGGTCCACTCTCGCCACCTGGATCCCGTACAACTTATCACTTTCACGGTCCGGTCCCGTTCCCGTCGGCAAAAAGGATCCCACGATATGAAATCGTATCGTAAAAAATAACAAGAATCAGCAGTGCCCCTCTGCCCTCGTGACCCGTATATGTTTCTCCTTTCGAAAATGAAAAAGGAAAAAGCTTGTCTATGTGTGAAATTCCGAGAATTTTTTCCGGAGTTATACTTTGGAAAAGGGGCAGGAGCGCTTTGCTAAAATAATCTCTCTCTTTTTTGATTAATAGCGCTTTTTAACTGATGCGAGAGATCCGTGTGTTATTTTCATTGATGATGAATGAGTTTGGCTACGTTTTTCTGTATATTCAATGGGAATCTTTCTGTATTTTTTATTAGGAAAAAATATTCAATGAACTTCGAATTTAATTATGTAAAACATAAAGTAATATATACTTAGATCAATAAATAAATAAAAAATATTTTTAACAACTTAAATAATAATAAAAAATTATTTAACCAAAACAATGGAGTAGTAATAAGGAAGCAAGCAACGAGAGTTATTTGATAAGCTGAAAAGTGAGATTCACCACTTCATCACACTGATTGCTGTCGCGAACACTGCCACTAGCAAAGCGAACGAAAACTTCAACGAATTTATAGCGAAATTTCATTCCTCAAAACACAAGCGAAAGCCAAAACACACACATATAAAACATCCATTCTTTGATGCAAAAACGCGATTTAACATCTAGCGAACACGTATAAAAACGGCGGCAAAAAGTGGCACGAGATCGCCACGCTTTTCACATACGAAAGTCGGAAAGTTTCTTTTTTTCGTGCAAAAAGTAAATGGTATGGGGAGAATGCCCTCGGGTGGAGAACTGGAGTTGTGTTAAACTTCGATGTAACCGTCTTTCATGGTAGCTCCGGCGAGTTGATCCAACTTCGATCTTTGCTTTAATTATTTGAGTTGTCGATTCCGTATCGGTATGATTGCTTTGGTGATTGTTCTTTTCGTTCGAGATTCAAATCAGTTCGGATATCCCGCATCGAAATTTCAAAGGTTTTTCAGTGTTCTTTTTCATTTTTTTTTCCTTTTCATCGTTTCTCGGCCGTTCGTTTGTGGAAATTTTCTGAGGATTGACTTTCAAAGCGTACTAAATGAATAAATTGAACGAAAGCACGCCCTCGTTATGTTTATATATTGTAATATATTTCTAACTTTTGGCGTTTGTTTTGTCGGTTTTTTGTAATATATTAAGATATTATCGTTCTATTTTTTTCCTAAAACTATTAATAAAAAAATATAATTTGACATAAAAATATCGATGTACTTCGACAAATCATTTTTTACGCGTGTAAATAAAAGATGACGGCAATTTTCGTGTTTCAAAATTTGTGAATAGCGTGTTTTGTCTCTAAAACATAATAGCATTCACATAAATTTCAAACACGTGAAACTGAAAATTTATATTTCAAACGAATACCAAATATATTTGTAAAGGTACTAATATGAAACATCGTGCAATATAAAATTAATGTGATCGAATAAAGTGATAACCGTTATAGATAACACATCGATGTAAAACAAATATGGAACATTAAACTAATAAATTTTTACGATCGGCTAGATAATGTTTAATTTTTACGTTTGTATATATTTATTCGGTACTGAGAGCAAAAATATTTAAGGCTAACGTAAACTTTAGATACTAAAAGCACACTTTGTCTAGGCCACGGTTTAGTGAGACAAAATTAAATTTCATCCCGATGTCTCATCTTCGGCACGCATTTTCTTATTTTTTTCTCGTAAGCCGGGATTTTCCAGAGTATTATACGACATTTAGGAGAAATTAATTTTTGATAAATATTCATAAATTAAGAGAGGAGCTTAGTCTCCGGGTGGGCACGCGACTAAAACTCGCAAGAACAGCCACCTCTTTATCAAATTTCACCGAATAAAATCCCACTTCTGTCTACTTTTTAGCACCCTTGCCCCACCCGTCGCATCTCTTATTCGCTTTCCTGGCTCTCTTCTTCAATTTAATAGGATCAAATTCAAATTTATGTTAATGTACCATTCGCGAATCGCTTAAATTCCCCGCGCTTTTCGAACGGCAAACGCACTGAAGGGAGCCCGATCGAAACGAAATACGGTCAATTATTATCGAGAAAACGCGAATTTATCGCAAACAAATATGTATGGTCGGATTCCACGATAAGTCAGCTTTTAATTGAAAACGTCGAAATTCGACAAAGGGACGCCATGGCTATGATATAATATATAGAAATGTTTAAGTGTATGCGCGATTTGCCTTGTTTGCGAAATGGAAGATTTCTGACAAAAGATTGAAAATGTCGACGAGACGAAAAACGAAAATTTTGCATAGAACATATACTTGCTTGTATTTATTTGTGTATTGCCGATGCATTTTTACGGATGTTTGTTTTGCATATGAATCATAAAGAGCACGCGATCGGCGAGGTTTTCAATCTCGGGAGCGGATTGTACAACAATTCGTGAATTTTTCAGCATTTTCAGGAAATAAGCATTTCGTTTGAAGCTATCGACATAAAGTTATGAATGGGCTGAAAATATATCGAGATGATTGCGAAAATAACAATATATGCCGATTTAATCTATATGCTATTTCAATTTCGAAGTGTCGAAATTGATTTAGAATATGATATATAAAGTTTGATGTATGGCAGTTGTAATTTTGTATTTTATTTGCGTCGATAAGATATTTCTGAAATCTGTCAAATATATATTTAACGTTTTTCCCATTTTGAGAATGTTTGAAAAAAAAATTTAAATAAAACGTTTCAAAAGATGACATTTTAATCTAAATTTTTTCATAAAAATATAACAAAAGAAAGTATTCATTGAAGTTCGTTTCGAAAAAATTTAATATTCAAATTTCGGCAAAAAATCACACCTTACGTTCAATACGCTTCAATTAAAATACATAATAAATATAACTTACGTAGAAATAATGAACAAAAGCATAATATAGGATATTTCAAAAGCTCTTCGACATTTCTAATGATAAATGCCAACATTTAACATTTCAATTGCTGTGTGTAACTGAAAACCTTTCAAAAGGAATCATTTCACCACATATAGTATAATTACTACCAAAAATTTAAACCACAGTATGTGTTAATGATTCCACATTGAGAATTCCGAAAAATCACTTTTAAAGTTCATTTCCAAATTTATAAAGGTGTTATGAGCAGTGGAAAAATATCGGCGTTTCGGCCAAACTCGATGATGTCAGGGGAAATAGCTGGAGCGTTAAATAACAAAGTGATAACGACAGACAGCTTTTTTTCGATATTGAATTTTTATTTTTGCACCGAATCGGATACACGCAAAAAGCTCGCAGGAAAAACGAAAGCGAAAAATGTCCAGATATCTTTCTCATTTAGGATTCGAAAATACGGCGCCGAGGGGGAATATTTTTCGCAAAAATTAAACTGTATTTCAGCGCCGAAAACATGTTTATCATTGTTTTCCGTTTTTCAATATCGAGGCGATAAAATAAAAATGAAGCAATAAATGTCACCCAAAGCGAAAAGTAAACCATTGTTGCGTGAAGCAACCGGGCGAAAATTAAAATTTTAAATGAAAATGCCCCGAAATCAAAATGAAAAGCGAAAAATCGTCGAATTGAATGAATTCGTTTCAATCAAGACAAATTATGTTTATTTTTGTGCGAAAAATAAGCAAGCGTACGTTTTTTCAAATTATATTTTTATATATTCAAATAAGATGATAGAGTGAGTTTTATAATAAAAGTTTATTGAAGTTATGGAGAAAATAACAATTGCAATATCGAAAAGATGCGCAAATAAATACTGAATTTTCATCAAAATGGCACGCATTAGTGAGGTCCTGGAAACGATTCTTGCAGAAATACTGATAAATAAAGACTTTTATAGGGAACCACTTAAAAGGATAAAGATACAAGAAACGTCGACACCATAATGGGCCAAATTATCGGAAAATTCAAGATAATATTGTTGTTACAATTCTAACAAAAGAGATTGTCACGTACTTACTAAAGACATATCTACTGACAATAAAAATATAATATATGTTCACACAAACACGGAAATTTTTATGCGTAACTCTTACATAATCGTAAATTTCATTATTATCGTCACTCTGTAAATCTCGACGACGAACTTTTCCCCGTTTTTTTTCATAGAAATTTTTCTTACAATTTCCCAGAGGTAACCGACAATCAAGGTGAGTAAAGCAACCATTTGAACTCGACCGGAAAAGTTCTATTTTCTTAACACATTTTTCCGTTTTTTCCTGTCCCCGGAGACGAAACGGAGGCCCAACAGGGTGCGTCTTCCGGTACCATTCATGAATTATTTTGACAAATTTGATTCGTACCGGACCAATCCCATTTTCCAGGCGATTTTTCTCCGTATTTTCCGAAGCATTCGAACAATATTGACAATCAGCAGAAGTTGGCCGCCAACGCAAAGTAGCCCCGCACTGCGCTTCCGTCGGTCAAAAAACGAATAAGGCGTTTCCTTTAGCCAAAAGACGGATCGTGAAAGACGATCCGAAGTGAAAAGTGTTTACAATAAGGTGGATGGTCTTGTTGAAAAGCAACGAGATAAAAAATGCTACATCATTAATACGCGTCTCCGTGGCCTATCGTCTTTTTCACTCGGTGCGTACTAACAGTCAAAAGTGACACTGAAAAGGGGTATATATTTTAGCATTCAAACGACGTACAAATGAGAAAAAAATTACTAAGAAAACTTCAATATTTTTTGTATATATACTAAAAATTTCATCATACAATCTATTATACATAAATTCCTGATATATTAATCAAATTTGTAAAAATATTTCTATATAATCGCATATAACACGGAACAATTATATTAACGATCACGCACATACATAACGGAACAATACGAAAACCTATCATAATTAATTAAATTATCGACATTAACGAATTAGACCATCAGATGGGATTTCATCAAACACCCATCAACCGCGCTTTTGCGGTCGCAAATACTTCGACACCAAATCGGCATACAAACAAAAACAAACGAAACCAAATACAACAAAAGTACTTACACACCGCCTAGTTCAACTGTGCGAAAACCAAAAAAACCAAACGTACACAATTCGAATCGAGCATCGTCCGCCGAAGTTCGGCCGCTATCGGCGGATCGCGAGTTGTCGCCGAGTTCGCGTTATTAACGGCGGCCGTTATGGGCACAACGTAAAGCTTTCCAGCGCGCCAGACGTGTACTAACTGGATGGCGCGAACGTGGCCCGTCTTGCTGTAAAGCTTTCCTTCAGGGGCGGCCAACCGGTGGGCGGCGCGCGCCGATCGCACGCAACGCCCACTAGGGCGATGGGCTGCGGGGCGTGAACCTTTTTCGGGCGATGGGCTTTTTTATGGTGTCTGGTCGGTTTGTTGTTTGTTTTGATGGGCTTGAATTTAGTCTTTTGAAATTCGAGTTTGGACGTGTTTGAGATTGATTGTTTTTGAATTATTGCTTTTTGGATATGTTTAAAAAGTTGCTTGAATTTATTTATGTCAATTTACTTTTTGAAATAGTCGAAGTTTAGTTTTGATAGAGGTTCAAATTAAATTTGTTTTAAATTATTTCGTAGTTTTAAAATTTTATAAATTTTTGATAAATGAGACTAGAAAATTTTAGAATTATAGTTTAAATTTAGTAATATAAATATTGAGAGTTTTTTTTATTATATTCATATAGATTTTATGACTAACCAATATATTTTTTTTAAATATTATATAAAAATATTTTATTCAAAATATAAAATTAGAAAAATAAAAATTCAAACCAACAACTCCCATCATTTAAAAAAACCCAAGAGCATTGATAACTTTTAATCACCATTTTTTCAAATTACTACTGACCAAAACATACAATAAAACCGATAATTCGAATGACTCATGCGCACCATCGCTACACCAACAAACCCACGACATCATAAAATCCCCAAACCGACGTCACACGTGTTGATACGAGACATAGAGAACGAAAGTTTATACACCCCTGGCCTGCACGCACGTCCACCAGTAACAACCCCAATATCCAAAAAGCAGCGACAGTGGCCTGCGAGCCTTCTCACAGGTCGCACGTACACAATCCATATGCCAAATCAATATGAACAAACACACACACACACACATAAATTTCAATAAGAAGCCGCAAAAGAGCGCTTTTTCGATTCGACCCAGAAAACTTTTTCAGAAATTAAAATTAATGTTCGGCAATCCGTAATATTTCAACGATCCCCCGACCACTCGTGTTTCGCTTATATCGAACGATAATCGTCGCTAATTATGACAAATTCGATACAAACTTGGAAGATTTATGCAGCAACTTTGCATTAGTTCGAAATATATGTCCGAATAGAAAACCGCAATGGTTTCTGTGTGTTAGGTTGATCGATATTATGGCATTTATTTAAAAATTTGATGAGAATGGTTCGAGTGGTTTATAACAAAGCTATGAGTTTTTGCTAGATGCGCGATTAAAAAAAATGTGACTTTATGCCATTACAGAATAAAAGTATGTATGTTTGTCATCCTTGTTTTTGGTTTTGTATCTGTGTTTCAAAATAAAATAAGATACAGAATGTAAGAAGTAATATAGAGCAATCAAGTTCAACAATAGTTACTAATTCAGATAAAGTAAAGTTTGCTGATGATTTTATATGTTGTGATAAACACATTTTGGTTAAAAATTGATCTAAGTACCTTCGATTAGTTACAAAATTGTAATGAAAATTATTTTGATAAGAATGAAGGTAATAATTGCAAAATGTTATTGAAATTATTAACAGTTTTTGAAGGAACATGAATGGTAAAATACTTAAATTCTGCCATGTCATGAGGAGGCAAAACTGAACAGAAAATAACGAAAAAATTGCAAACGCATTTCATTTACAACTTTTTTTCACAAAAAAGCATCTGCTTTTGAATGACCTGAAACATAAAATCTTATTTTTAATCATTTTCCGAGCGCACCGTAATTAATGCAATAAATAAGCCGTCAGATGCAGTCGCATTTTTAAATTTAAACGTCAATTTGCATTAATTACATCCTGATGACCAAACCTAGCTCCAGTACACCTCATCGTCAGTTTTACGATCAATTTTCTTTCGTCGCAATTAAAACGTGAACGCTTCGATTCCGAAACGACCCTTATTGAGGACGTGTGCGAACAATGGCGTCGAGGACCCTCGTTGACTATCATTAGGCTAAACCTCGAATTGCATGCTGAAACCCACATATTTAACACACATATTGTGCATATGCAACATGCGGTCTTAATAATGCAATAACGCCATTAATCTAGATCGAAAATATGGGCCGGCGCGAAAATATCAATTATGGAACTTGTCGCGCAAGTACAATAAATGAAGTATTTACGAGTTCAATTTTACAACGCAACAGTTTTTAATGGGATTTCGACCGGGTGGTTATTACATCGAGTTGTGTCATAATATTACGTAATGTATTCGAGGGGAGGCTGGATTGTTGTGGAAGCCTTCGATATTGATCACTTCTTAGGTGAAACTCGAGAATGTTTCTCGCGTACGTGGGTATTGATTTCGTCGTTTCCGTTTTGCGGAAATTCGCGATTAATTATCATCAATAGTTCCGAATCTGAGAATAAAAGGTTATTTATGAAAATATATGGATTACATGGATAAATTTGAAGGGATTCCATTTGAACACCTTGCGCATTTCGCGGGACGGTTTAGTCTTGAAACATACCCCGGTGCTAAGCCCTTATTATAAGGACTTACGCTGAAATTTACGAGGTACCTTTGCGCGGATATAATTAAAATTCTTATCGAAAATCAATTGCGTAACGCTCGTTAGCTGCCGGTGGTGAACGTGTGATATTCAAAATTCGCTATTTTAAATGAGAATTTATGAATGAGTAAAGTTTGAAGCTGTACGTAATAAAACGTTATCCCCTATATATAATCACGGATATCTGTGTGTGTGTGTCCGTCTGTCTGTTCGATGACGCTCGCGACTTTAAAACGACGCGTCGATACAATTATTTTTTTAAGTCTATAAAATTGTTATTTTAATAATAATGGTCTTTATGCGTATACACTTAACGTCTATAATATCATGCTTATGAAAGCGTCTCTATTGACTTATGCAATACGTCGATTTTTACGCAGTGGAAAAAATATTTGAATCCCCCATACATGCCAATATGTCACAAACTAATAACAAATGAACTATTTTGATTTTATCAATTAAATATTAAATAAAGTATTCAAATCGGGTACGGGCATCGACTTTAAAATAAACACATACACATCCCAATGTTATTAAAATCGGGCCTGTATACTAGTTATTATAATATAATAGTCGGACGCGAGGAACTTGGCTGTATTATAGGGAAAAATCAAAGGTGAATTTTGGCTCAATACCAGAGAAGACTACTTTAAGTAGATCACGTTTTAACCGCAGTGCTCTTCCACGCTGTAAAAAGAAAATTGTTTTTAAGCGCTATTGTCTATTGCGATGGTCGATTTTAAAAGCAATTTTGTACTTGAGAGTTCACAGGGATGTATAAGAAAAGTTATTACGATAGTATAAAATCATATTAAAAAAATATTTTGAAATAGGATCATTATTAATCTAAGCATCTGCTTAAAATGTCGTTATGTTAGATACGATATGATATGAATACTTAATTATAGAAACTGAGAAATAGTTAAATAGAATGATATAAATTTTATCGTATGGTACTAAGGTTCCATATGGTTTTATCGAAATAAAAATAGTTATTTTTTATCAGAGAAATGTAACATCAGTCACAAATATAACGAAAAATAACTTGAAATCGCAAGAAAATTAAAGACAATGTTTAATATTGACTCGTGTATGAAATTTAAATTTAATCAAACGGAAATCCAAACTTTTTAGAAACAAAATAAATGTATTCGAATCATGTTATAGATTTAAATAAGTAAAAATATGTTATAGATTTGACTAGTCCATTATTCGTTTTCGAATTTCGCGAATAGTATTAAGGTTATGAATCATTTATGATATTCTTCTATAAGAGATTGTTAAATGTATGCGAGTTTGCGTGCGGACACAGTTAAATATTCGATTTGGAGAGCAAATACTTTGAGTTGCTCGGTTTTGTTGGTTTTCAACTCCTACTACTATATTATTAAACAAACACGTTGTGAGGAATTTTGGTTTTGTGGTTTCTACGCGTTGTATCTAAATCATTTAATACGTTCAACGGAGATTTGTCGCATACACGTAGATAAATATGTTGAAAATGAGATTTTGCCGAATATTATCGGAATGATTTTCGGCAAAAAGATTAAAGATTAAAGGACAGACAGCATTAAAATATAACAATTTTTCATTTTTATGTTGAACGGCACGAGAAAATTTTGAGAAAATGATCGATTTTGTGTGGGAAGAATGCTTTTGTAGAACCTTTATATTTAAACAGCGTCCCGATATTTGATCAGTTTTAGACGAAAAGGGGAAAGTTTAACGATTCTTCGATCTCGAACGAGAAAATTTCTATTAAGGCTTTGAAACGAAATTCAGAATTTTAAAGGTTCACGTACGTGAATTTTCACAATTTTTCTATTTTAAATTCATGAAAAATAAATTTCAATACAGATTTTCAAAATAACTTTGGGCATTCGATAAATATATTTCTGGTAAAAAAAATATTATTTAAACAATTATTTTGTAAAAAAATATATGGCCAAAAATGATGGAGTTCTAAAAATAAATCTTGAGGAAAAAATGATTTATCGTTATAATTTTATATAATGCACAAGAAAAAATATAAGCACAAATTGTTATTTCTTTACCTGAAATTCTATCAAAAATTTCAGATATTTTTTTTCCGTTCAGAAAGCGGAAGCTTTCTCTACCTGAAAAAAATAGTCCTGAATTAAAACGTTGTGATTTAACCGGAAACGTTCTTATATGTGATTTCGATGAAAGGATCCTTCTTTTTATCGACAAATATATTTTCGGCTTTCTATACACAAAAACTTTTCTCAGAAAAAATGCCAGAGGCTCGCGTGCGTGCGTCGCAACATACGCGACATGTTCATCGCATAAAAACGGAAAGAATGGACCTCTTTCACGAAACCATGAAACAATATGAAAACGAAACACAAGAATATGATTTTATTAAGACATACACACGGCCGAAACGGAGCAGATATGTGCTAAAGTCTACACGCGCGATAGCGATCCCTTCCCAGCGGTGATACAGACGAAATTTCCCTTTAAAAGAAAAACCACCGGAAAATTAGATTGTAAACCATTTCAGCATCGCGGATGAAACTCAGACCACGTACCTTACGGGGGTCAAATCGGATTACGAACTCATTATCTCCGAACATCTGTGCCTGGGTGTGACAAACCTATCCCGGCCCGTGGAGCCGTCGGTCGGTAACAGCTTTAGCGACGGGAATTTATCGCAAAAGAATATTAAAGGGGAAATAAAACTGTATTATTCATTTCGACGCGGATCCTTGCCGACGCCAAAGGGCCGAATCGCTTTTCGATTTTTCTATGTCGGGGAATGTTCGAAAATTTTGATGGGCGTTTTAATTTTCGCATCGACGGGATGATAATGAAAGGCTCGGATTGAATGGCGGGGAAAATTCGAGGGTTTGATTTTTTTGGAGTATAATAATTTTTAATTTATTTTATATTAAGGAGTTTTTATGAAATTCATTTTAATTAATTCATTTATGTTCAGTTCTAGATGAATATATGATGAGTATTTTCTCGACTGTAAGAAAATTTATTTTTATACGTTATTTTGAAATATAAATTTAAGTGCCACCTACCGTAGAAACATTGAACTAAGTTAAGCAGGTTCTGGAAAATGGTGAGTTTATAGGATTGAGAAAAACTGAACCAGATTCTGCGAAGTATGAAAATTTCTCGATAGGTGTCTCATTTCATTTTTGCGTTTCATAAAATATATGTATGGAAAAAATTTCAACTTCCCAATTTTTTAACACAGTTATTTTTTAAAATTCATTTTAAAGATAAAAAATATTAATATTAAAAGATTTTTAAAGGAATCAGAAAAATTATATAAAAATAGTGTACTCACCCTTGATGAAATCGACTGCCATTTCCAGACCATAGGTGTCCTTATCGCAGTCGTCCAGGATGTGTGCACCCAATGTCACGTTAGGCATAAAATTCGGATCGGAATTTAACCGATCCAACGTATAAAGCATAGCCTCGAGAGCCTGGATTCCTCCTTGGGGCATAATGGGTCCACAAGTAACACTGTCCTCACGAGAATGCACCTGTCAAGCACAGAACAATCTAATTACAAACACACAACAAGCGTCTATTAATTAACATTCATAGCAACAGTAAAACTTCGTCTGTGCTTTGTGACAATAAAGATTAAGGAAAAGGAAAGATTTTATGCACCCAAGAGATCTTAACGTGGAAGAATTATGATGCGGAGTCGCTTTTGCTCCGGAGAAAGAAGGATTTTTTTACGAGAAATTAGCCGTTTGTGCATTCTGGTAAGTATATTCAAGGTAGAAGAACGTCCGCCGGGTGCTTTGCCCCCCCCCGGGACTCCCATTCGCATATCTATCAGAGATCTGAGGGAATTTTTCCCGCAGAAGTCTTCTAATTAACTCGGAAATTAATGTTCCGGTCCCTAGGGCTAAGGAAACTTTCGTTGTCGAGTTGTTTTCTTTGATTGGTTGATTAAGAGGTGAGCCAATATAAACCTGTCTCATTTATTAAAAAAGAACGGTTCCAGTAATAAGATCGATATTTTAGAATAATGAAGTAATGTGATATTTTACGAACTGTGTTTAATTAGTTTTTCCAGTGGAATATTTTATTTGATATTTAATGGTAGTGAAATATTGATAAAAATCAAATAAGAATGATTGAAATATTTTAGGATTATTTGACAATGTCGTATAATTTTATAATACTTGCAAATATTTTTTTCATTAAAAATTGTTGTACTTTTAAATAAATTCATT
Organism: Hydropsyche betteni; assembly: GCA_028571205.2. Classification (NCBI taxonomy): domain Eukaryota; kingdom Metazoa; phylum Arthropoda; class Insecta; order Trichoptera; family Hydropsychidae; genus Hydropsyche; species Hydropsyche betteni. Next base: position 4,508,150 of record JAOXNN020000052.1, on the reverse strand, counting down.
AGTCATAAATTGATATCAGCTAAGTAAAATTACAAAAAGTGTAATAATTCTCCGAACTGGAAGATTAAAACTCCTTTTTCATTAAATAAAAAAAAAAATAATTAAGTACTACCACGAAATGAAAAAAGAACTTCCAGTTAAATTATATCCGCACATAAAAAAAATCGTTGAAAACTGTATTACTCTTTTTAACTTTTTTTACATGACTTCTTTCGAGGGAGCCAAGAAAAACGAGCGGTACGATATGGATTTTCCGGAGAAAATTCAGAACATAAGAAAATCGTGTTTTAGTGGAAACTTGCAAGTTTTTATCTTTTAATGGTAATTTCTCAACTCTAAAATCGTCTGGTGATGAAAAAAGAAAGATCGCAACCGTTTTGAATAACAAAAGATGCAAATAAAGTATTCGGGCATTTTGAAAACTTATGCAACAGCCTCGACATATATTGAATATTCGAAAATAAAAAACATGTCCAAATATTTGAATTACTTATATGACTACTAAAAGAACCAAAACTATAATAAATATAATTAGATAGATTTAATGGTCAAACTTATAATTTTTTGATTAAATTTTACATGCGAACTACCACAATGATCTATCCAAATTTATAATAATCAAAATGGCATATGTGCGAAAGTTAGCCTCCGATCCCGACCTTTAGGTCTGTTTCGTGCGAAAGATCGTCGTTATCCCACGGAAAATTCACAGTAACGAGCTTTTCCATGACTTTTCCGCTAGAAAATTTCAGCAATCGTCAACTGTCGTTAACAGGTCAAACCTGACCGGCTCTATCCTCCATCCCTATTCACGCTTAACGACGCAATATACAATATACATCAATAATATTAAAAAATATATATTCTTACGACCGTGTTTATACGGCGGAATAACGCGAAATTCATACCGAAATGTGATACAGAATATCATACGCGGTCTTCTCTTTCTGAGTAGCATGCGAATTGCAAACGCGGGAATAAACGGCATAATAAAAACGGCGAAAAAGCCGAAAACGTCGACAAGTATGTACGTTTTCCGTATAAATGTGTGTGTATGTGCGGTAGTATCGCACAACGGGGGCAGTAAAAAGTCATACGGTGTCACCAGCCCGGAAATTTGACGGAACCACACTGAAAGGGTTAGCTCTGAACGGTCGAAGGAACTGAAAAAAAAAATAAAGGAGGAATGTAGGAAAGAAAGTGCGGGGAAAAAAGACGTATTTTTGCGCACTCTGACTCTGAGTGAGAATGTTGTGAAACGTTAACTTGGCCTATGATCGTAAAGTAAATACGGAATTTTAAAAACTTTTTCGATTATGGTGAAAAATTTCGTAATTAGATGGTAATTAAAGGAACGTTTTATATAAGAGCAAATTTAGCGTGACTTAATGAGATGAATAAGAAAAGGATTTTTAATTGTTATCATTCAACTAATTGCCTGAATCGCTCAATTAAATCGATAAACATTCAATATATACCATAGAACATGAAGATATCTTTGATAATGAGAAAAAAATGTATAATTCTCAGTAATTACCGAAAGATTTGTCTGAATTTAAAAAAAACTACCAGATTGCCAAACGAGCCACGCTTCAATTTTAAATTTATTTTTTCTTTTTAGTTTAATTGTTGCGCGATGGTTTCTTTTGTCAAAGTTTCCAGTTAAAGTTCATTCGATTTCTCTATCCTTCTCATTCAACTGCAAAGTAAATGTACTGAAAAACGAGACCCTTCTGAAGGATTCAAACTGAATTAATTCAAACACTGAGAAGTTTATTACACAAAAAATGACACTCCTTTTGATATTATGTTTCAAGTTAAGTGAATGCATTATTTTTATTATATTACAGTATAATATAAACACAATCAAAAATTTTATTATAGATTTTTAGGTACTTTACAGAAAAAGTTTTTCGTTTTCAATCTTCTTTATAAAATTCAATTTAATTTATTTTCTTTGATCTGCTGTCTTGGTTTTTAAAATATGCGATATTAAAAATATCTCAAATTCGTCCGAAAAAAAAAATAGTTTTCCCGAGTTTTGCAGAATAAAAGTCGGAAAGATTGAAAATTTTGTCTGCTCCTTTTATGATCGGAACAGAACAGAAAAAAAAACGACTAGACCAAACAAAGGAATTTATGTTTGAGACAGAAGGAACGGAGCATAAAGCGAATAAGCTTAGTACGAGATTTATTGTGCTGACAGCAAAATCGGCCCAATGAATATCAAATATTGAACGAACCCGTGTCAGGAACCCTTCAACGATAAAGTTAAATAGAACACGCGGCGGACCGAAAGCAGAAATTTTTAAACAAGCCCTTAATTGCCGGACGCGAAAACACATAACCAAAAATTATTTATTTTGGACGTGAAAACACTAGAACATAAGAACCTACCCAAACAAAAGGGACTCGATACGCAAACAAGGAAGACAACGGGTCGCGAATTTGCGCGTCCGTCAAACTCTTATTCGATTAGGGACGCTCGCGAACGGAAAGGAATCACTTAATGTAATACGCTGGAGATGGAAAATCGTATTTGTCGCAAAAAAGGAGCTGTAACGACGCGATTTGGCAAGAGGCTTCGAGAAAATGTCGTTGACCCAGCGAGGGGGTGGTAGGCGGTAACCCTTGCCGGGTTGTTCGGTGCGCCTCAACAATTTGGGGATGTTGTTTTTAGTCGGTGTCGGATTGGTGTTGGCGATGTGCATCGTGTGTGGATGAGTCTGGTGTGGGTTCGATTTATGTTGATTTTAGCATGAAGTGTTTCGGAGATGGATTGTTTAATTGAGGTGGAGTGTACTCGATAATATTCTGTTGGTTTAGCTTGAAGTAATTGTGTTGAATAAAGCGTATGTTCAGCGTTTGATGTTAATTTCATATTTATGTTACGGAGTTTAAGTTATAGTTGGATTACTAATTATAAGTTGATTCAAGTATAAATTAGATTTTTTCTTAAATTTGAATTTGTCGAAGGTTAATTTTCCTTCAATAAAATTGAGTTTAATTCTAAATTCGACGTCCGATATTGATAATTTACTTAATTTCGTCGGTTTAATCTTCCCCGGATGGAACCCAAGTGATTAAATTAATGAATTCGAATATAAAATCTACAAACTTAATTAAGGAGCAAATTTACTATTTATTTAATAAATTGAATATTTTCATACCAATAAAAATGAATCGTTGTATAATTTAAAAAATCATCGAATTCATCGCATCAATCAATAACTGACATCATAAAACAAGATACAAAACAAGGAAACCGGCTTATTATAAAATTTTCAACAAGAAACTTCAAACAATAGAAACTCACCATCATCAATCCTCCGAGTATAATGTCGCCTTCGACGACCGACGCCAGTTTGACGGGCCACAGTGCTTCATTGTCTTCGGCACTCACGTTGAGGCCAACCTTGGTCGACTTTTCTTCCTTGACCTGACCCTCGATGACCTGAAGCATTTCAGAGGGTCGGGAGCTCGTGGCGTAATCGTAAATCAAACTGGAACTTATTGAGTTCACTTCGGTGGAGTATGGGTTGCTCGCTTCGAACGCATCGGTGTCTTTTGTCGCAGTTATTTCAGTGCTGAAATCCGACTCTGTCGTGCCATTTATACTTTCTGTGCTTTCAAAGCTTTCAGTACTTTCAGTTATTTCAGTGAACGATGTGTTTGAAATTGTGCTTTCGCTCCAAGTGTATTCTGTAGTGTATTCACTCGAGGGTGTTTTCTCTTGCAAAAACGCTATAGATGGACAGTCTTCGTCGGATTCGTTATTGCACTTACTTGGCGGGGGTTTATCGGTGTCGTTAAAAAATAAATTTTCCGATTGCAAAATTCCCTTCAAATCGATGTCTATTGAATATGCTTCGATTTGGTCAGAAATTTGAGTCTGTTCCGTCGTTTTTGGCGAAGGAGCATCAGCTCGCAAAGCGCTTTGATTCAGTTCGATCTTGTTCGACTTTTGGCGTTCTTTTCCTTTGATTTTTGAAATCAGTGGGGTTAAATCGAGCGGAGTTAAGAGTGTGCTCATTCCTTTATCTGAGTTGGCTCTCTTTGACTTGTTTGTGGTCGACAGAGTAACGTTAACCGTGTCGTAATTCAAGCGCTCACTAATCGTTGTCGCACTGCTGAAATTCAACACGCTCAAAGGACTGAAGGACGAAGTTGGTCCTGTGACGTCTTCAGAGTCCTCGGAATCGGACGAAAACGCTTCCGTGGTATTAGAGTCGTAATTCAAATATGTCGCGCTGGTGTTGTGTTCTTCATCCAGGATAATCTCGGTTTCGTTCACGCTCAATCTCTCTTTGCCCGGTGCGTACTTTTTGTGCTTGGCTCGTTTCATTTTGTAACTAATGTTAAGAAAGTCTGTGTCTTTTGCCGTTTCGTTGTCGTAGACGAGGTCCCAAGAGTCGTTGGATGGTTTCACGTAATTGCTAACCGTGCTATTGTACAGTATGTCCACATCTTCTTCTATGTTGGAAGCGTGTATGTGCGAACTTGTATTCAGCGTGAGTATCAGCAAATTGATGATCGATATCGATATAGATCTATAGTTTAAAAGGTAGACATATGTGGCTATTAATCTCGGTGGACGCTTCAGCGGAAAGTACTTTGATCTTAGGATCATTTTATTTTCGGTTTCGTATCAACACCATCACACATTCACTCGACTTCGCGATGGCTATGTTGGCGATGAACATCTGAGCTGATGGCAACTTTTACATCTGAAAAGAAAAAAAAGATCTTAGGTTAAAAGTCTTAAGTTTATCCTGAACAATATTACTTTTCTTTTTTGCCTTTTACTCGCATAGAATATAAAAGGAACAACGATTAAAATTCAGAATAGGAAGCCTTCTTAAGCTAAAATTCAATTTGAGTCCTTGGCCGGCCGGCTTATTGCCTTCATAATTCCGGTGATTACCAACACAGAACATTTAATTTAGTATCGACGCTGTTTTTAATCAGAATTATAAAAAAAGAAAAAACAAATAATTTTCATAAAGAAACAAAGAATAAATTTTCCTTATTCGTTTTTTATATACAAAACTAGGCAGCGTGCATAAATCACCGCGTTCAGTATGTTCAGCGAAAAAATAAAAAAATGAAGATGTATTCCTTGTTTCGAACAACATACATATTTAAATCGATCCTATATCCTTTGATATCGAGTGCGCCTCTCGTTCAAAATAATATGTATTATTTATTAAGATAATATATCCAAAACAATTCGCTCGAATATTAAGCATTACTCGTACATAAAGTATGCGCATACATTTTTGTAAATATTGCATGCTATAAAGGCGGATTTTGAATTTTGCGATATTCAGTAAGATGCGTAGTATGACACTTTGATAAGAAATTAAAATCTAATTTATAGTTGGCTGGGCTTGAGACACGTATAAAATTAGTTACCAGGTTCCTAATATATAACGTTAAGACAACCAACAAATTTCGCGGGAAGGAAGGGTTTGCCACGCTTAATCGCCGCAAAAGTTTACCTAATTTCTCAAATTTGACGGTAATGAATAATAAAGCAGTTGATCTCCTGCTTCCGTGGTACTCATACCCCCTTGGGTGTGGACGAGGATTGCTCGGTTAATTCGTTTTTCTGGGAAATATTAATTCTTGTTATATCCGAGCTGAGAACCACTGCGTGTTTTACAGTAGTCAATTGAAGATTTTAATTCCATCTAACGATAAGTATTTATTTCGTAACTTTGAATGAATTAATTACCTGTATACAAAATATTGTTTGTTCCCAATAATGCGATTATACTGAATAATAACCATGCTTTTCTATTCAGATATTTTTACAGACGAGCAGGCTACTAATTTAAGTAGTTCGCAACCGTTAATATTTTACATATTCAAATCACTTTGAAAAAGTTAGTAAAAATTTAAATTTTTCATATTTACTTAGGTACTGGTTCTTATTCAAATTGAATATATTCTTTTTTCGAGTTGGGTGCTTTATTCAAATTTCAACGTGCAGATTGAAAATTTCGAAGTACGTATAATTTCATAGTTAAAGTTTCGCAATATTCCAGAATTCTTTAATCGCAGCATAAACACGTTCGTAAAGATCTCAAATCTGTTCATTTTCACGAGAAAAATTTAATTTTGCCCCGCGCAACTTGGTGCTACTTTATAAAGCCGAAACGCATTTGCAACTAGTGCAATTTAAATGGCAAACACTCGTTAAGTTCGTATTATTCGTCGACTTTACACCTCACTCAATTACCTTAAACTACAAAATAATATGAAGTTGAAATTCTACAAATCCCGCAACTATGCAAATTTCTTAGAACCCGAACACGACCGATATAACTCAATATCGAAACGACCCACTTTTACGCATTATATCGTGTTTACACCGAAAACTCACAATACATAGTCATAGTTACAGTCTATTACGGCAAACTCGTATCAATACGATTCGAACATTTACCAAAACATTAGTCACAATCGAACAACCCAGAACGAGCAAACATCAGATCGTTAATATGGCTACGGTTTTTTCCTAAAGAATGGGGAACGATCGTCGATCCGACGGAGTCCTTTACACGCGATATTTTTGTATGATGGGCTAAAGGCCAAAGCGGTGTAAGTTACATTTATAAAAAAAAAGTTGAGTGGAAAAATAAATTGGTTGGAGACGTCAATCCATCATGTAACATTAGATATACGCGGATTTTTTTTGGTATATCTAAAACTGATTATTTTTAGAAGTTATGCTTTTGGAACTCGTATTGAAAGCTTTATTTATTTTTTTTTATATCATAATTTGAATTTTTTGAAAGACTTGGGAATTTCTCGATATAAATTTTGAAGAAAAATATCGTTTCAATAAGGCTGAATTATGGCTTATACCGCCCTGAATTTTAGCTTTTAATATATAAAATGTACGAAAGAACGATGAAAATAAATGAAATTCGAATTATCGACGAATTCACAATCCTACGGTTGTTATTATGGTGTTTACTGAGGTTTGCCGAGCGAAGCTTCGACGAAAATTCTATTTTATTTCAGCGGATATCACGACCGTATCTATTCTGTTTGAATATCAAAAATATTATATGTATTTGGTAGTTTTCAATCTATTGTTCATGGTTTTGAACAAATTTAAAGCAAAATTCAAATGAATTAAAATTTAAAGTTGAGGATTTTAAATTAATATTTTAGACACACTTTCAATGATAAGTCAAAATTGAATGGACATTGCAGACTCAATGAAAACTTTATAAAGTAAAAGTGATTGAATATTACCATTTTAAAGTGAAAAATTCATAAACTGATAGAATAAATATAACTAAAATTTTAGAAATCGTTATGATATAACATCTCGTGTTATTGAAATTTTGCAGAAAATTATTTTATGAGACGGTCGGTTTTAATCAAAGTAGACTATTTTAGAATCAATACAATCGAAGGTAGTGTAATACGACTGTTGATAAACCGGGTGTAAATATGATGTAATTATAATGCGGAGGGTGTAGTAATTCACACTAACGTGCTAAATTTGATCGACGTTATTGGGGAGGCGTGTGTTTAAGTGAATTCGACTAGAAATGTTCGATTAATTGGATGCGAGTGATGTATTTTGTATTGCTATGGTATAGGATTATGTTATAGTATTTTGTAGATACGTCCAGGAATTTATTATTATGAATATATTTAGAAAGTTATGGGAGTGATATTAATCTTGAGAAAAAATGGCGATCGAACAATTTCTAAGATATCGAAGAACTCTCAGAGAAAGTTTGTTTTTTGTTCAAGTTTGGCCGATTGTTCGTGAAAATTTTCCGAAACGTGATTGAAAAAAATAATAACCATTTGACGAAATATTTATAAGATACTGAAAGTCGTCAGTTTGCTAAGGAAAGGTGAATTATAAATTATTTAATGATTAATAAATTATGGATATTATAATATATAATTTTATACAATACAACGTGATTTTCTATTATTAATATTTTTTTTCAACAATAATATAATTTTACGAATATTTTTGTCCCCATGTCCATATTGCTTTTGCGAATTGCAGACAAAATAATTTGAAATAAAAAATCATATTCAAAAAGATGAACAAAACTGAACAGTTTTATGTTCGTAACAGATAAGAAAAATTTATTGATTTTTATATACCAAACTTCCTTTTGGGAAAATATCAAAATTATGTAATAAAATCCTAATAAATATAAAATGTCTATAAATAATGTAAATGAAATAGTCAATAACGGTTGTCTTCAAAAAAGATAGTGAATGAAATATATTCAAAGAGTATCGCAGAAAAAATAAAAATAATGGGGCAATAAGGCGAAAAAATTTCCGATTTTATTGATATTGAAATCTACAAGGATCGATTTCTAGAATTGTGCTTGGTAAAAATTGTTTTTTTATATATTAATGGAGTTTCAAAATGAAATAGGGTTTTTTTACTGAATATGAAACAATAAGTTTTACGGATACTTTGTTACAGTTGAAAATTATTTTCCTTCGTTATATTTATTAAATTGTAAAAAAACTTTTGAATAATTGTATTTCAAGCGATATTTAAAATGCATATACATTTAAGTCACTTTTTACAAGTGGCATATACTCCAGAGACTTCCGGGAAAAAAATGTATGGTGAGCATCCAAAAATTGGAGATAGGTTTCATAGGTATATTTAGATGGAACTTCCATCAAAATACATTTAAGAATAATGTGTTATATGGAAAAATTTTGCCATTTGAAAAAAAGATCATAAATTTTCATTTAATAACTATAATTTTATTCTGGTTTATTCAGAATATGGCCAATGTGGCATAACAATACATTTTTTTTTATTGTTACACAATGATAAAGTGAAAAAAACTGTTAAAAAATAATCGATTATTTTACTTGAACCGTGTTACTTTGTAACCAAGTAAAGAGAGTTTTGCAAGTTTTAAATAATATGTAGTTTTTAAGAGCAAAATTATTGTATTAAACTATTATACGAGTAATATATGGTTAAATAAATTATATCGTTGATTGGATCTATTTGGTTTCCCCATAAAGAAGTTCACCTACTAAAGTTTTATGTGTTGTTCATAATTCTGGACTTCCTCCAAGTAGTTTTAATAATTCTATTGTGTTTTCAACGAAAAGTAGAAATTTTCCGATTCCCATAACAACATTAGTAAAAATCGTTTTACGCATGGGTTGTATTATATTAATTGAGGTGAACATCAACTGTTATCAATAACATCAAGTATCGACATTGTTAAAACAACATGATAATAATATACTGCGAAAGTCATTTGCCATACCAATTTAAATTCCCATATAATATCTGAACTTAGTTTGCGTTTAATAGTTAGGGATACGTTGCAACGAAAGTTTTGCATAGACTTGGTTAGCGATAAGTTTAATCTCGATTGTTTCACGTTTCAGTGTTCGAGTAGCGATGCATTATTCACATATGAAAAAGGAAATATATGAAATATATGTGAATAGTTTTGTTGAAATATTGTATTAATGGCGTATGATTTGAACAAAATGAAGGGCGAAAAACAATAAATTAAAAATTAAAATCATAAAATAATTAAATATATTTTAAATTTCATATTTGAGTATATATTTTTCATTTATAATTTTATTGATTATTAAAGATATGAACGTTGACAGTGTTCAAGTATTGGCAGTCCACTTATGAAGGGAAAATCGTTTTATATTGAACTTATTATAAAATCAACACAGTTTTGTAGTTAAACCCTAATTAATTTTTTTATTTTGTTTTGAATATTTAAAAATGTAACCTTATAT